>SOPF01027462.1:125869-218612 GCA_012979155.1 Hypericum perforatum
TCACACCCCCACACTTACTTCTTTGCTTGTCCCCAAGCAAAGTGCATCAGAAAACTAACCTCTCAGAATTCAAACATCCATCACAAGATCATCCCCACAATCACACACATCACACCCTTGAGCATTATGAATGCAAAATCCATAGGCAATTATACCCTCAATCATTTAACCAAGTTTTCACACCTAGTGTTCCAGACTAGAGAGCTAACCACTCGTAGGATAGGATTAATTTAATCTCACAAGTGTATGGTGGTCAACTATCCTACTCTCGTGTGCACATTCAAGGTCTAAAAGTGTTAAAGATCATACCAAAGCATACTCGAAACAAAGTAGATTATGCCATAGGAGGGGTTTTTATTGAGTTGTACTGGGGCTAAAGGTGAAGGTGGGAAGATATAAGTATAGTGGTGATGTCAAATCCACTTAATCCGAAGGTTACATAGAAAGCTAACTCTCGACTATACTACACACCTCACCTTATTATGCATATACACTCAATCCCATTTACCCATATCCTAAAGAAGCAGAAGTACAAGATAAATTGCTCACATTTACTTGTGCCTTTTTTTCTTTCCTACTTTTCACTTTCCCTTTGATTTCTTCTTTTCACTTTTTTCACTTTCCTCAAGAGAATTTCTTTTCATTTTTTCTTTCTTTCTCTTGTTTCTCTTGTTTTTCTTTCCCAATTTTGCACAGTTACTTAGCAACTTATCCCAACTTTTGGTCATTGGCTTCAATTCTACCCGTTTTCATCCCAAAGTATGTACAAGAAATCCTCCCAAGCTATACTACTAGATGAACCCTTACAAAACATTCCCCAAAAATGTCCTAATCTCTCAGATTAAGCAGTTAAAGGTAGGTGGGGTGATGAAAATTGGCTTACGGGTTTCAACTAATAATTTGACAATTAAGCTCAGGCTCGATAGGGGTTATACACTGGATAATATCGGGATTTTGGCTCTAAGGTTCTAGGCTTATGACAAATGACTCTCGACACTCTCTACCTCATTGAGTTATGCTAGGTAATCCTTCTAACACTCCCATTGCTCAAACTATGCACACACCTCATGAATAAAATGAGAATTGGTTGTCCTCGCCATCGGTCTCAAAGATCTTACAAGGTCACTCATTAATTTACTAGTCTAGTCTACCGTGTGTAACGACTAGTCTAAATGATCGAGGATATAATTGCTTACGTCTTAAGAATTCACTTTGCTCAAGAGTGTTGAATGCATGATATGGAGTTTTTCCTATGACAGAAAGTTCAAAATTTCTGAGAATTTTTCATCATATGCAACAGACTCTACACAGTTCAATCAAAAACACAAAACACACTCAAACAGACTCAATCACATGCATAAAGCAAAATAACAATCACAGTAAGAAGAGAGACAAGCACAGCAAGATCAACACAAGTAACAAAAGGCATAAACACAGCAAGATAAACATAAATAACAAAACATAAATACACACACCCCCACACTTAGAAGACACATTGTCCTCAATGTGTGAAGAAAAATATTCATATCAAAAGATAAAAACAAACATAACATGACAAGTAGAAACAAAAACTAAACAAGAATAAGGAGAAGAAGAAGCATGTGATCATTGTTCCGGAGGTAGTTGGAGGTGGTTTCGGAGCCATTCCCAGTTAGCTACATCTTTTGCGTCGCGAGCTACAAGTTGGTCGCGAAGATCTTCTTGGTCCGTATGGTACTGCTCCTAGTGCTCTGACTGTTCATGGGTCAAGGTCTCTACCTGGTACTTCAATTCATCTCTGTACTCTGTCAACGTCTTTATTTTGCTTTCCAGGTAATCAATACGCTCAGAGAGATTGTTGATGTCTTCCTGGTATTCTGGTCTTGGTGCCTCATCGCCGTCACGAAGTTGGTCTTGAACTAATTTGCGGTCCTCCCATTTGATGAATTCATAGGAGGTGACACCGTCCTTATCGATCTTCGAAACGAGATGCCAAGCTACCAATTTATCGATATTGATCTTTCCGCATGAGACTTTTCTACCCAGAGCATCATATCCTGGAAAACTTTTCAGTACCAAAACATGACAAGACTACCAAGACTAAGGTTCCTGGGTTTCTGTCATTGGAGCGTACGAGTGATTACATCACAAATCAATGCAAATGTACTAAACGACTTCCTCTTCTTAATGCAATGCAATTGGTAATTGGCTCCTTGTGACCCGACTAGCTTGATGTTGACCACTAAAGCTATAACTCATAAAGCGATGCAAAACACTATAGGTTAGATCCTTGATAAAGATGGATGGGGCTTGTGCCGTAAATCGAAGAAAGCTAGTCAGATTTTTCCACGTACTATGGACAGTTACAGTATCCTTAGAATTAAAGTCCACTTTCTTGTCCCCATCCTTAAGTTCTAGTACTTCCGTGAGCAGGTCGCTAACTATGGTGACAGGTTTACCATAAAGACGTGCAGTAAATTGGGATGAATCACTCTCGACAACGACCGTACAGAAAAATTCTAACACAACTTGAGGGTCAATGTCAAAAGATAATCCTAAAATTCTTGTCCAACCTACGCAATCTAATGCTTCACACACTTCATGTTCAATTCCAAACATTCACATACATTCCCAATCAATTACCCAATGACCAAAAATAGAACAATTCTTAAACTTAGAATACCTGTCATCCTCCCAATCGTTCAAGATTGGAAAAGGTGCACCATACCTTTTCGCCATGTCACCAGGTTGATGGGATTGAGAGGAGGAACCTGCTTCAGTGGTTGTTGTACGTTGTTGCTTGGATGCACGAGCGGATGAGGCCTTGGGAGCCATAAGAAATTTGATACTTCACGGTTGTGAATGTTGGATCGATTTGAAAGCCTCTGTGAGAAGATCAAAGCCCAATCATTGATTCGTAAATCCGTTGACAAACGAACTCAAATCCTGCAAAACAAAATCAGATTAGGGTAAAATCTTTTCTTTGGAGGGAGTTGGAGGGATTTGAATAAGTTTGAATGAGGGAAAAGTAAGGAGGA
This sequence comes from Hypericum perforatum, assembly GCA_012979155.1. Taxonomy (NCBI): domain Eukaryota; kingdom Viridiplantae; phylum Streptophyta; class Magnoliopsida; order Malpighiales; family Hypericaceae; genus Hypericum; species Hypericum perforatum. The sequence goes on from SOPF01027462.1 coordinate 128,887, forward strand.
AGAGGGGAGAAAAGTCGGGGTTTTATGTATATTTTCCCGAAGGCCAGCATACGTTGGTAAGCCAGCATACACTGGGGTTACCCACTGTCTTTTCGTGTGTGTTTTCTGGAGGAGGGCCAGCGTACGCTGGGTTCAGCTTCTGCCTATTCATGTTTTTGCTCCCACACTAGCTCTTGATCTACATAATTAACACACATTACTTATTTTTCGAGGGTAACCATATATACATTCCCCTAGAAACCCACAAACTTAGGGAAACTCGGACAAGTGACTCGAAAAATACAAAAGAGAATTGAAAGAAGAATATAGTTCTAAGTTAACGTCATTAGCTTGACGGTCAGGACCAATTACTGAGGATCTGGGTCTTTGAGTTCCACCTGTGATTTGTGTAAATCAATATGATAGGTCAGGTTTTCCTCCAAGTGTTCTTTGTTCACTTCAGGGACCAATTTAGTGTCACCATTTCGCATTCGAACTCTTGGTAGTTGTTCCACCTGCTTGGAAGTAGGATATGTATATATAATATTAGGCAGTTTAATATCACTACTCAAACAAGTGTACCTCAAGTGTCCTAGTGGTGGTTCACACTCCATTTTTGGTGATAACCTAGGCCACGTTATATTGCTTGACTCAGATGACACTTGTTCTTCAATATCGGGGCCTTCTACCTCCATTTCAATTTCTTGCACTGCTGTTGGTTGACTTGTGTCATGCTCTTCTTCATTATGCTGAATTGCCACTTCATCAATAACATTGATTTTGTGGCACTCATCTTTTATTAGGGTGCTTAGTTGCTTCAAACACGTTGAGAATGATCTCATCATCACGATTCTTAAACCGCAATTCTCCCTTTTCCACATCAATGATTGTCTTCCCAGTGGCCAAGAATGGATGACCAAGGAGGAGTTACATATCATGATCTTCTTCTATTTCCATGACAATAAAGTCTACTGGAAAGATTAAGGTGTCCACCTTGACTAGCACATTCTCCACAATCCTCATTGGCATTACCATTGATCTATCTGCAAGCTGAAGGACTATTGATACTGGTTGAATATCTCCCAATCCAAGCTTTTATAATACTGAAAATGGCATGAGGTTGATGCTGGAGCCAAGATCAATCAATGTCTTCTTGAATATTTGACCTCTAATAGTGCACGGAATGGTGAAGCTACCGGGATCCTTCATTTTCTGAGGAAGATCAGGATTCAACACCTCACTGCATTCTCTAGTTAATGGGATAACTTTCAAATCATCAATATTCTTCTTCTTTCAAATGAATTCCTTGATCCACTTTTGGTATGTTGGTATTTGCTCTAATACATCAAAGAGCGGGATATTGATATGGAAGTTTTTGAAAAGCTCTAAGAACTTCTGATAACTCGCGTGTGAAACTTACTTGATCAATTTTTGAGGGAATGGTGGTGGAGGGTACTTTCTTTCTTCTTTCTTCTCGGGCTGCCTCTTTTCTTCTTTTCCTTCATATTGCACCCCCAGCGGGTGCTGAGTGGCCAGCGTACGCTGCTCTTAGCTACTGCCCGAATGGTCTTCTTTCTCGGATAAGCCCAGCGAACACTGGTTGTCCAGCGTTCGCTGGGGTTCACTTCTGTACCCTTCTTTTTCAGGTGTTGGCTTGAGCTTGACTGCTTTGTCCGATGTCTTATCTTCTTCTCTAGTGTTAAGGGTAACTTGAAGCTCGTCTTCTTCTTCTACAACTGTCTTCCTTGGTGGAGGGTTCACTTGAGTCTTCACCACATTCTTTCCCAAGTTCATACCACTTCTAGTTATTATTGCCTTGCAATGCTCTTGTTTGGTGAGAGGAGCTTCGGTGTTGCTCGGAAGAGTGGTAGGCGGTCTTGCATTAAGTTGCGTTGCCAGCTAGCTGATTTGCACTTCAAGATTTCGAATGGTTGGTTCATGGCTCAACACTTGCTTGCACAATTCATCCTCACCTCGACGATCTTGCAGTGGTGGTCCTTGCTGCTGCCACCTTTGTTGATATGGCTGAAATTATTGTGGTAGAGAACCTTGTACATTCCCACCTCCATAAGGTGGTCTTGGATGTTGAGGTGCCTATTGACCTGCATTATTCTTCCATGAAAAATTTGGGTGGTTTTTCCAACCCGGGTTATACGTATTGGAATATGGATCATTATTCCTATTAGTATTACCTACAAAATTGACAGGCTCAGCAATTAATGAACAACTATCTGTGCTATGCGATCCAGTACAAATTTCGCAAACCTGAGAAGATAAAGTTGCTTGCAATGACATTGATCCTTGCACTAGTTGTGTAAGTGTTGCAACTTGTGCTTTCAAAGCATTTACCTCATCATTGTCTTGTACACTAGCAACTCTTCTTCTCTCGGTTCGATAATCGTGGTTGTTAGTTGCCATGGCTTCAATGATTTGGAAACCATCAGCTTCTGACTTGTTTGTTAGATCTCCTCCAGTCGCTGCATCTAGGTTGACTCAAATTTGCAGCTCACATCCATTATAAAACTTTTGGATAAGCATCCATTCAGGTATCTGATGATGTGGGCATTCGCAAAGTAGTCTCTTGAAGCGATGCCAAGCCTCGTGCAACGATTCACCACCTAGCTGTTTAAATTGAGAAATCTTATTACGCAGTTGAGTAGTTTTACCTGAGGGATAATGCTTTTCCAAGAACTTGTCGGCAAGCTCGTCCCATGTTGTGAAGGTGCCGGCTAGAAATAAATCTACCCACTCCCTAGCATCATCTTTCAAACTATACTTGAACAGTCGAAGCTTGATGGCATCTGGTGTGACACCATTGTACTTCACTGTCGAACAATGATCCTCGAAATTTCGGATGTGCTTTGCTGGATTTTCTGGAGGATAACCTCCAAATTGGTCTTTTTCAACTATTGAAAGGAGGTTGCTCTTGATCTTGAAATTGTTCGCCTCCACGGTTGGATACTCAATGCTTGATCAAAGGTCAACAAGCCTTGGGGTTAGCTACTGCCCCTTTCTTCTCTTTCTCGCTTCTCCTCCTTAAGCTAGCCCAGCGAACGCTGGGTGGCCAGCGTTCGCTGGCCTTGCATTCTACCCCTCATTGTTCTCTTGCCTTCAAGCTTCTACTCAATGCCCAACTCATTGCACAAGTCCACCGATCGTTGCTCCAAGTCCTTGAATGCTCCGAAACACCTACAAAACACACAAAAGCAACAGACAATCTTCTCCTTGACAAAACAAACCAAATTAAACAAAATATAGACGAGACTCAACTAAACATTTCCTAAAACATGATGAAAACTTAACAAACTAGGACCAAATGAATGCATGTTATCACATGCATCAGTACTATCATCCAACAACTGATCAGCTAACTGCCAACAGCTAACAGCTAAATTTCATCAGTCGTACCAAACAGATCCTTCTTCAGTTGCCTAAAGGACGCCCTGGTCCGCAACGGGATCAACGCATTCACCGACAAGGGGCTCAATGTAGGAGAAGAGATATCACCTACACTCGACCGTAAGATCTCCGAGTCTCAAGCATCGGTCGTGGTCTTCTCCCCCAACTACGCCGACTCCTGGTGGTGTCTGGACGAGCTGGTCAGGATCATGGAGTGCAAGGAAGCCAACGGCCAGACAGTATTGCCCGTATTTGCGAAGGGAGTGGACCCGACTCATGTTCGGAAACAAATTGGTGCTTTTGGCGAGGGTTTTAGAAGGCTTATCCAAGATGCTCGGTATTCTAATAGGAAGGCGAGTTGGGAGCGCCCTTTTAAGCAAGCCGCAGATCTCGCCGGTCTGGACACCCACCAAATGTAACTCTCAATTCTATTCACTTCTGCTAAACGTGTTTCAGCAACTTATGACATGATTGTTGTTAATGTGTAATTCTTGTGATTGGTCTTCGATCTTTTAACAAACAGCTACTGACAGTATGCTATTTTTTTTATCAGATCGGAGGGCGTAACTATACTGAAACTCCTCAAAAGTATACAGTCTATTCTGAGTCCAATGTCTTCAATTGACTTGAACAAAAGCTTCATTGGAATTGATCGTGTGGAGAAAGTCGAATCATTAATGTCCTCACCAAGAATGAGATGTCTTGGTATATGGGGTATGGGAGGTTCGGGCAAAACAACACTTGCTAAGAAGATATATGAGCGTGTCTCTAATACGTTTGATGCATCATGCTTTGTTGAGAAAGTTGGGGAGTTTGCGGGAAGGGGCAAATTGAACCGTTTGCACATGGATCTAATGTCCCAACTGTTAAAAAATCATGATGCAAGCCAAGGCCCTCCTACCATCTACCGACACGATATCCAGAGGAAGCTAGGAATAACAAAGGTGCTTGTTATACTCGACGATCTTAGTGATCCGAGTCAATTACAAGAACTGATAGGGGATTGGAGTTTGTACTCTCCGGGAAGTAAGATGGTCGCAATTAGTAGAAACAGACAAATTCTTAAGAATATAGAGTGTGACGAAATATATGAAGTCAAGGCACTAGATGATCAAAAATCCCTTCAACTCCTGAAGTATCATATCTTAAGGAAAAAAAAGCCCACAATGGTTCAGATGGAGGTATTGGAAGATGCTATTAAATACACAGGAGGTTTGCCTTTGGCTCTCGAGGTCCTCGGTCGCAATCTTTTCGACAAGGATATAACTATTTGGAAGAGCGCGCTGGAAAAATTAGATGATAAACCTAATTTGGATGTCACGAAGATCTTGAGGACTAGTTTTGATGGGCTAGACGATGATGAGAAGAACATATTTCTCGATATTGCTTGTTTCATGGAAGGTTGGCATAAAGATCGCGTTGGAAGTATAATTGATGCTTGTGGATTTCAAACTAAAAGCGGAATAGATCGTCTTGTGGACCGGGCTCTAGTTACCATCTCATACCACACGATATAGATGCATGATTTGTTACAGCAAATGGGTGTAGACATAGCTTCTCGTGAAGGCAGCAGGTTTTCCAGGCTGAAGGAAATTGAAGATCTACTCACCAAAAAAAAGGTAATTTGAGAATTTGTTAGTTGCCTTTACGTTTCTTGTTCAAACATTTTTTCCCAATCAAAATGCACATCCTAGTGTCTGTAAGAGCCATTATCTCATGTAATTGCTAGTTGGTAGATAACAAAAACATGCGAGTCCAACGTCATCAATTTTAGCTAAAACGTATGCCTTTATTTACTGTTTTACAATCAAATAATCTTTTGAATGTGAACTTTTAGGAGGGAAAAAGGAAGAGGAAGATACAAAGCATATCAATGGACTTGTTTAAAAAAGACAGAAGAGGAAGCGGAATGGAATTAAGTCCTCGTGTCTTCAAGAGAATGAGGATGCTAAGAATTCTCCGTTTTAAGCATTTTCCTTTTACAAGCAACATAATATCCCTTCCACGGGGCCTCAAGTATCTTCCTGACGAACTACGTTACTTGGAATGGGACCAATACCCTGAGAAATCTCTGCCATCACGGCTTAATCCAGCAAATCTTGTTGAACTTAGGATGATTGGGAGCAACCTGAGACAGCTTTGGGCTGCTGAAACTGAGGTAACGTAGTTTGGTCCATGTCTTCGATTTATTAGGCATTGGAATAAGACTGTGTAGGTTAGATGTGATACTACTCAACTTAGTTTGAAACTGATGTTTTGAAATAAATTTGCAAATGGACTCATTTTACTTATTAAATTGTTGCAGCCTTGCCTGCCCAGCTTGAAACATGTCAACCTGATGAGCTCTAAGAAGTTGACCATGATTCCCAACTTCAGAAACTCATTGAAATTGGAGACATTACGCTTAGCCTTTTGTGAGAAATTGAAGGAAATTCCAGATATTTCAGAATTGACCAAACTGGTTGAACTCAATCTCTCGTATTGTTCTGAATTCAGCATCCTTGGACAACTTCCACCAAGTCTGATTGAGTTGGGTCTGAGTTGTACCAAAATAAGAAAAGTCGAAAACCTAACAATCCATTGTTTGTCTCAACTTGAAAGGTTAGATCTTAGGGGTTGTACAGAGCTTGAGAGTCTCCCGGACAATTTTTGTGAGTTGAGAAATCTTGGAAAGCTTCGTCTATCTGAATCCTCGAAATTGTCAACTCTTTCATCCCTTCAGATGCCTATCATCGAAGTGATTCCATTAGATGGCCTCAGGTCTCTCAGATGGCTAAAATTTCGAGGGTACAAGGGCGAAGTACTACCTCCTTTGGAAGGTTTAGTGTCGCTTACGAAATTGGAGTTTCCAGGAAGCAATCTGAAGAGCTTACCAGAAGACATCAAGTACCTAACCAATCTCTGGAAGATCGATGTTTCCGAATGCACGGGGCTCACTTGTTTACCAGAGCTTCCCCGAAGCCTGCTATATCTAGATGCATCCAACTGTGCATATCTCCAAAAATATACCCCTTTGTCATATGTGGAATTTGATCCCTGGCTTTTTTCTGAATTGGATGTAGACGAGTTTGATCTTGATGACGGGGTTCTTTCTCAATTTGATATTGAAGAGTTTGATGACTATGTGGATGACAATCGTTGTTTGCATATGAAGTTCAATAACTGCTTCAGTTTGGACAGTGATGCAAGGAACGAAATCTGGAGAGATCTCAAGCTAAGATATCAATCCATTTTTGTAAGCTCGTGTCTCTCTCTCTCTCTCTATATATATATATATATATATATATATATATATATATATATATATGGCGCATACATGAATGCAATGACACATTCACATAGATTAGCACTAGCCCATGGAGAATCTCATGCCCTATTATTTTCATTATAACAGATTCCTTTGCTAAAGGCAGGCTGCTATAAGTACTCGCGGTGGAGGCAGTTTGGATTACCAGGCACGTGTATACCGGGGAAAAAAGTTCCAGAATGGTTCGAGTTCTGTGACATAGGTCCTTCCATACAAGTCAATATCAACCGCCTTCATTATAATGGGTTCTATTTCTTCGTGGTCTTTGGTATTCCAACCAATTTTAAGGGAGATTTGGTGAAACTCAAAGTTATTTGCAAGGGATCTAGCGAGTGTGGAGAAACTTTTGATTCTTCTTGCAGGATCGATTTGGACTCCAATTACATCAATACTCTATTCCAAGGAGCACATACAATCGTCTGGTACCACCTTGGGTTGCCAGAATAATCAATTCTATCTCAACGGAGCCTCGTTTCATTTTTCTGGTAAGATGTATTTTCGCAGGGAAGTCGAAGACTTCATTGAGGGAGACAGCAACAGCAACAGAGATGATAGCGATGATGATGATTATGTTATTATGAAGCGTGCAAAAATTGTGAAGTGTGGAGTAATGCCTTCATGCTACAATGACAACGGAGATGACAACAGCCAGAACAATGACAGTGAAGAAGACGACGGTGATAGTAACAACGATGAAGACAAAGACTGCAACAAGAAAGAACAACAACAACAATGGTAGTTCATGGATTAGTGCGATGGAACTGCAGTTGTGACTACTAATTTCTATAAATTTGACTTGGTTTAAGTTCGAGCCGATTTATGCACAAGATGGTAGTAGTCTGAGATACCAACTTTTCGTTTGTTTTGTTCGCTTGCTGCTGATACCAACTTTTTCAGGGGCTCGAGTTCTACCCTTTTGGCCGAAGAAGAGCAGGGTGCTTGTGGCTGGGACCTCAATTTCTCTCCCCCAACTGAAGATGACCTTGACGTGGACTTGGGATTTGCTCAATTAGCCGAGGAAAGAGCCAGCCTTGTAGACAGACCGTGTAAGAGGAAGCGTGGAAACGATGAAGAGTAAGAGCCACCCCCCATAAAAGAAACAACCGAAGCTTGCATGGAATGACATCAAGGAGATCAACATCAAAGAATCTCCAATCCTGCTTCAGTTTTCTATATATGGAATTGGTCGATGATGTTTTCTGTGCATTGGAATTAGCCTTGGATGTGCTCATTCTCAGAACTTCCTTTTGTTATTACCTCGTTGAGTTGCTTATTGATGCCGTTTGAGATCCTCATTTGGAAAAATTAAAAAAGACACAAGGAGATCAACATGTTATGTACATGATATCAGTCATTAATTGTTCTACGGAATTTGTTTTAGCATTCTTTAGATGGAGTCCAGATTACATTACCTGCTTGCACCAAAATAGGAATGCATTTAAAGAGAATATGTAATTCCTAAAATCGTGCTACAAAATATGTAACTACCAAATCATTCAAAAAATCAAATCCAAAAAATATTATTTTTAAAAATACTCATTCAAAAACTAATCAATCAAAAAATAATCAATCAAAAAATTATACCCATCACATAAGACTTCAAAAAATTATACCTAATCAATCAAATAATTATACCTCCAAAAAAATTTATTCAAAAAATTAGACCTATCACGTAATCAAAAAATTATAACCATCACGTAATCATACGCCAAATACATCAACAAACGTAGGTATCAATATTAATAGACAACGGTATCAATATTACATGCCAAAGATACCAATATTAAAGACGGAAGTACCAAAATTGCATTGCTAGAGGTACCAATATTGCATGACAGAGGTACCAATATTAGAGACAAAGGTACCAATATTGCATGCCAGAGGTACCAAAATTGATCAACAAGTGTCGAATATTGTTGACAAAAAAGGTACCAACATTGACAAAAAAGGTACCATTATTCCCAAAAAGGTACCAATATTAAATGACAAAGGTACCAATACTAACGACAGAAGGTACCAATATTAAAGATCAGAGGTACCAATACCTGGGCATATGTCGTCCTTCCAAACCAAAGATATCAATATTAAAGAACAAAGATACCAATATTACTGAACGGGGCTGAACGGGAGTATCAATATTCTAGAACGTGAGTATCAATATTCTGGAACGTGAGTACCAATATTCCAAAGAAGGTTGAGGACCGAGAAGTAAAGCTCGAACTGGATGGCGCGAAGCCTATGGCGGAGGACGACGACTGTGATGAGACGTTGAATTTCCCGGTCAACAAAGATGACTGTAACACTGGCCCGGGCCGGGGTGCGACGACAAAGGTGGATTCACTTGCCGCCGTTATGGCCTTCCATAAAAATCCAACTCGCCGTCGCCATTTTGTTTGAACAAGAGGTTTTAGTTTACTGATTTTTGTTAAGGGGTTGTTTTAGTATTCATCGGCGGTGGGGCAGGGTTTGTTTAAATTAATTACGTTATTATTATAATGATTGGGGTTGGGATTTAATTTGAGGTAAATTAATTACGTTATTATTAGTAGGGAGTAATAATTGGGATTGAGATTTAATTTTTTGGTTTTTTTTCGAGATTAGGGTTTTTAGTATATTTGATAAATTTTGAGGATATTGAAAACGAGAATATAAATTTTAAAATTAAATGTAGGCAAAAATCATGGGATTTGATTATTTTGTTTAAAAATTTAGGTGTGATAAGGAAATAATAGATAATGCTTGATTTAGTTTATTAGTCTCATACCCATTCTACCCTTACACATAATAACCGTCAGATTAAACATTTAGGTTCCAAATTTTCATCCAATGGACTAAAACTAATCCCCATGAAAAAGTAATCCCCATACAATCCGTGTTCCTTTAGATGAGTGGAGGGGAATCATCAATTTGGAAATATTGTAATACTTAAAGTTTTTCCAGAGAATATTGTGATAAAATAAATGCAAGTGGAGATGAGGTCAGACGTCCGAACTGGCCATCTCTCCTTAGAAACTCTGCCTTTTCAAACTCAATATCACGAGCTTTTTGTTTGAGTGAAAATATCACGAGCTTTGAATTTGGACAACTTTTCGATTTGGTATACTTTTAGAGATTTCATTCTTGCCTCCTAGGTTTCATGAAAAAACCAATGGTTCAAATATAAGCCACGGTTTAGAATATTTTTTTCGAGTTTATTATTTCGCTCATGGCTCGAAATGAGTATAGTGGCTCTCTTATCAATGTTATAATTTAATCTTTGTTTGAACGATAAAGTCTTAGGCCTAATGGTGTCAATTCCCTTCCATTGTCTTGAAGGGACAATTCGCCAATCTCGAAGTTTCAATAATTAATTGTTCTTAATTTTTCCTAAAGCCAACGTGTATGCTCTTCACAAAAAGTCAATGGTTATGCTCTTTCTTGGAAGATGAAAAAAAAAAACCGATTTTGGTCAACAGGTATGCGCTTCCAAATTTTCTTAATAATCGCCGAACCGCTTGCTCTTCCTTGTTGATCATTTCTGAACTATATAATCAATCATCAATGGCTTCTGATGCTCCTATTTCTTCAGGGGTAGAACGAACTCACGCCCTAAACCAAACGGGTGCTTTCAGGGATGGTTTCGAACATAGTTTTAAAACCCGGATTTTGTCCGTTTTCCGGGTCGACCGGTCAGACCGGTCCAACCACTGGTCCGACCAGAATATTTTTCCTTCTATTTTTTGTAATTTTTTAAAATATATATAGATATATATGTAAATAATTTATGTAATAAATTAATGATTATATATAAACATATCAATTTTTATAAAATACAAAAAATAAAATATTTTTAAAAATGTGTGGTCTCGAATCAAAGATAAAATTTTAATTTTTTTGGTCGAACCGCCCCGGTTTAACTGGGATTTCCAGGCAAACCGTCCGGTCTGACCGGAAAATGAGCGGTTCAACCGGACTCAGGTTTATCCATAAAAACGAACCGCTTTAATGAGCGATTCATGGTCCGACCGGTCGAACCACCGGTCGGACCGCAGTTTTTAAAACTATGGTTTCGAAAGGCTTGTCCAAGATGCTCGGTGCACGAATAAGGTGGAGAGTTGGAGAATGTGATCATGTCTAGCGCGGGCCTGCTTTACCATAGTAAAAATTACAAGATTCATTTCAGTTTCCCAAACTTTTATTGAAAAACTAAAAGAACACAACACCCCTTGTCCGTCCATTCCAATTTCTCTACTCTACACGAACAATCGGATAATTCGAATCCGAATTATCCAAATTTTTTAATATCCGAAATTTTTCGAAATTACGATTTCTCTATCCAAATTGGAATAGTAATCTATCCAAATTGGAATAGTAATCCATCCAAAATTTAAAATATGAAATTATTTTGGATACGGATTCGGATAATACGAATTATCCGATTTAAGAAAATTGACAGCTGGTCGTCCAAATTTGCTGCACAAACTGACCCGAAGCACCGATAATGCAAGTAAAAAAATTAATAAAATAAGTAATCCAAAGCATCGAAAAGCAACCAAAAATATTAACTCGCAGATCAATTTGTTCACGCAAGAAATACTAAACCATGCAACAATACCATTCGAGTCTGACCTAGAGCACAACGCACCGAAGAAAGTTTCAAGCCGAAACAGGGGAAGTTAGGGAAAGAGACGGCGGGTGGAGATGTGGAGAAAAGGGATGGGAGAGTGAGGAGTGGACGAGGAAGAAGAATGAGGAAGAAAAACGAGGGATATTCAATTTTTCGTTTGATCTAGGTTAATTAGATAACATTAAAGTTTCGAATTTGTAAAAGTTGGGTACATGTAGCCCAGTCTTTCTAAAAAAAAGTCTAGCCCAGTCTTTCTTAAAAAACACAACTGGCCCAGCCCAGACCGAAGTACATAGATTGAAAAGTTCGGATAACCCGAATTTATGTTTTTACTATTCGCATATCAATCCGAATCATTCGGTAAACAATTATGGATAATCCGAATAAACTTTTCCCATGTTTAAGTTAGGACTGTGCGTCTGTAACTAACATTTTGGTAGAATTCCATTCCGAAGTTGTACAATAATCGAAGGCTCTACTTTCTTAGTGTATGCAATTTTGGGACTGCAACGACATTTCTCGAAGTATGGGCCTGTTCGTCCTGTGGTGGTCGGCCAAAAGCCCATCTGAGATTGTCCGGATGGGCCGCCTTTACATAATTCAATTTCGTAACAAGCTGTAATATTTATCAATAAAAAAAATGCAGTAATCGGCTCCTAGATTATTAGTAAATATATTATTGGATTCTAAATACAAAATTTTTGTTGGACAGAACCCTAGTATCAATTGGGATATATAGGTGTAATTTTGCTTTCCTTGATTCCTACCCTCCCATAACAAGCTTGAGCACTTTTTTTTGGGGTGGAATACAAGCTTGGACACTTGAGTAATGTTTGGACCCAAAAATCACATCATATTAGACAAGCCGTGTCTGCCGAGCTTGACTCGTCTGGACCTTTCTGAATCGTGGAACTTTGACCATGATTCCTAAACTTCAGAAACTCATTGAAGTTGGAGACACTATAGTTATCCGATTGTCGGAACTTTAATTTGGAAAGAAATGCAAAGAACAAAATCTGAAGAGATCTCCGGCTAATAATCAACATGCTTTTGTAAGCCTATCTCTCTCACAGGCGCGAACATGAAAGCATAGACACATTTCACATAGACTAGCACTCCCACATGGAGAATCTCATGCTGTATTTGTCATTATGACAGATTCCGTTATTGGAGATAGGGCCCGACAAGTACCCCCGGCTACGGCCGATTGTAATGTCAGGAGCGTATATCCCGGGGAATGAAGTTCCAGAATGGTTCAAGTACTCTGACACAGGACCTTCTATACAAGTTAATACCAACCACCATCGTAATAATGGATTCTACTTCTTCGTGGTCGTCAGTGTTCCGCGTAAATCTAGTGGATGTATATGTGGGACCTCGCAGCTACTTCTTCGGAGAAACTTTTGATTCTTCTTGCAGGATCAATTTTGGTGACATGAGCCATGATATGCTATTTCAGGGGCTGATGCTGATACCAACTATTTCAGGGGCTCAGGTTGTACCCTTTCGGCTGAAGAAGATCTAGGTGGTGCTTGTGGCTTGGACCTCAATTTTCCTGACCCGGTTGAAGAAGCGCGAGGTGCTTTTGACTTTGACCTCAATTTCTCTGCCCCAGTTGACGATGACCTCAACTTGGAATTGGGGTTGGCTCCATCGTCCGAGGGAAGATCCAGCTTTGTAGACAGATCGGGGAAGAAGAAGCGTGGGAAGGATGAAGAAGAAGAGTCACGCAGCCACAAAAGAATCAACTGAAGCTTCTTGCATGCAAAGACATCAAGGAGGATATCTCCAAGCCTGCCTCAATTTTCTATTGTATGGAATTCGCCGATGATGGTTCCTCTGCAATTGTCCTAGCCTTAGCTGTTCGTTCCCCGAACTTGAAATTCGGTTTCACTTTGTCAACAAAAATTCTGTAGAAAGATGTGCAAAGGGGAAACCACAATTTGGAAATATTGGATACTTAAGTTTCTCCTTGAAACCATAGACCTTAGAATCGGTTGTCTCTCCTTGGAGCTCTGCCCTTTAAACCTTGAAAGCAATTCTACATTTCTCACATCAGATAAAACTTGGGAGATTTGATCTCACGAGCTTCGTCAAATTTTCGAAAGTTCATTTACAAACATGACTTCGATATCTTAATGATTACATTTTTTTAGCGGACCTTAGAAATTTATTTACGTCTCCTAAATTTTATGAAAAATCAATAGTCCAAACATAGCCAGTCTATTTTTTTTTATTTCGCTCCTTTTTTTTTATTCTCATGGGTGTACTCTCTCACGAATTATCTGATCTAATATTTGATTGTTTGATAATATGTTTTGTTGCCTGATTGTATTAATTCCCTTTCATCGTCTTATAGGGACCATTTCCCAATCTTTTTAATTTTGCTAAAGGACAACGGGTATGCTTTTTCTTGTAAGATGCAAAAAAAAAAAAAAAAAACAAACGATACTATAATATTAAGTTCATCGGGTATGCGCCGAACCACTTCGTCTTCCCTGTCGATCATTTCTGAACTATAATCAATAATCAAAGGAACGGACAGCCGCAACAACTTCTTCAGCCACCTCCGGGCTGCCCTGGCGAGGAACGGGATCGATGAGTTCAGTGACAAGGGAGGCCAGGAGATCTCGGGTGCGCTCTCAGATAAGATCTCCGAGTCCCAAGTATCGATCATAGTCTCCCCAAACTATGCCTGACTTGAGTTTGTGTCTAGATGAGCTTGTAAAGATCATGGAGTGCAATGCTGCCCATGGTCAGACACCGTGTCAATGCAGGAGGTAGAGCCAACTCAAGTCCGTAACCAGACCGGTTCCTTTGGGGAAGGTTTCGAAAGACTTGTCCGTGATGCTCGGTGCGCGAATAAGGTAGAGTTTTGGAGGTGCACGATGAAACAAGCTGCCGATATCTCGGGCAGTTCTTCCTACCAAATGTAAGTTCTCAATTCTATTCCCGGAGCCGTTATGCCATTGTACTCATGTGACTCACATAATGGATTCTTCTTCACCGGTGGTACCTGTTTTATTTTTATTGTGATATTGTAGTTTCCTTACATGTTGTTAATCCTCCATAATTCATACTAATACTTGTTATTTGCTTGATTAGAACGGAGAAAAAGACTGTAGATAAGTTTCTAAATCGTGTGCAATCTGTTCTGGGTCAAATATCTGCCAATGATCAATATATCAAAACTGAGCATGTGGAAGAAGTTGAGTCATTGCTGTTCTTGCCAGACGTAAGATGTCACGGAATATGGGGGATGGGAGTTTTGGAAAAAATGACACTTGCTGCGAAGATACGTTAAGGAGTTTGCAGAGAGGCGTAAGTTAAACCATTTGCGCGAGCATCTACTATCGCAACTCCTTGGAAATCATGATACGAACCAAGGCCCGCCGATCATCTATCGCAACAACATCCAGAGCAAGCTAAAAAGAACGAGGGTGCTCATCGTACTTGACGATGTCAGTGATGCGAGCCAATTGCAAGAACTGATAGGAGATTGGAATTTTATTCACTAGGAAGTAACATGATGGCACTTAGCAGAGACCAACAAGTTATTAAGAATTCATGTGACAAACTGCATGAAGTCCAGAAGTTTAACCAGAGACAACCTACACCCGACCAGATGGAGTTATTAAAAGAGGCTATCAAATACTCGCAAGGATTGTCCCTGGCTCTCGTGGTCCTCGGTCGTAAGCTATTCAACAATTATGTATCTATTTGGAGGAGTGAGCTAAACAAACTAGGTGATATACCTGAGAAGAGCAGAGCATATTTCTCGATATTGCTTATGTCCTCAAAGGCTGGAACAAAGATCAAATTGTAATTATACTGAATGCTTGCTTTTCTATGCTACAAGCAGGGTAGATCGCCTTGTAGAAAGGGCTCTAATTGCTATCTCAAACCACACATTTTAAATGTAAGACTTATTATAGAAAATGGGCCAACATATTGCATCCCATGAGTGCAGTAGTTTGTGGAGGAACAAAGAAGTTGCTGGAACAAAGAAGTTGCTGACGTACTGAAAACATCAGGTAACTAGTTAGATGACTGACTTTACGTTTCTTGTTCGAAGTTTTTTCGATGACTAGCACATTATCTCTGATCTTTCACATGTCAATGGTTAGGAGAGAGAGGACTAGCAAGATAGAAGTCATATCAATTGATATGAATCTGATGAGCCAAGAAGTTTCAAGCTGAATTTAATGAAAGAAGTTTGGGCTCAAGCAAGTTCGTGCAAGTCCAAGGATGTCCATGAAGCCCATGCAAAGCCCATGCACGTCATTAAAGCTAAATTGGAAGCTTAGGATGCACGCAATCTTCTGGAAGCATGCACACGTGAAGATCTTCTATTTTGGGACGTGCATCAACCTACTTTGGACGTGGATCAACCTATTTTGGAAGCATGGAATTTTCTCAAATTCTACTTAAACTATTTAGTAAAGTCAATAGTTTTGATTAGGAAATTATATTCCAGTAATCTTTGACTTGTTTAGGACGTGCATCTACTTATATTTACTAGATATTATATATTTAATTTGATTCTTATTTAGTTAGGCCAGAATCTCCATGTTTAGGAATTTAGATTTTTGGTCAGATTGCTTAGCTCCTTTTTTTCGTTTGTTTAAGAATATTTGAGACTTTTGGAGCCTATATAAGGAGGTCTCGTAGCAATAAAATGTCACCCAACTTTTGAGATTGATAATTTGTGAGTTAAGATACTCTTTGTGTGTTCTTGCTAATTGCTAGATTGCTTAGCTTGAGTGAAACTTTTCACTTATCAAACAATTCTTCCATCATCATTTGTGGCATGACTTGACTTGGACCATAAGTTCTCGACTTTCCATTGCTTGGGTTACAGTTCATCTTAACCAAGGTTCTTGCAAGGCTCGAATTCGTGGGTTGCAGTATGTTCCATCTAAGAGTAGCACGGTCTGTTGTGATTCTCCTGTCGAGGTTCATATTATTTGGTATCAGAGCTACGGCTTGTTGCTTTAGGTTAATATATCTTTTAGTTTATGTTTTTACTTTGTTACTTTTGTATTCTGAGTGAAAAAAAGAAAGAAAAAAGGGAAAAAAAGAAAAGAAACAAAGAAGAGAGGAAACAAAAAAAAGAGGAAACAAAAGAGAGAAAGAGGGAACAAAATAAAAAGAGACAAAAGAGAGAAAAAAGCGAAGCAAAATAGGAACAAAAATAAAAGAGGAAGCGTAAGACAAAAGAAGAAGCAAGATTAAACAAGAAATCACAAGACTAAAGTGGAACAAGGCAAATTAGGAAGCTTTCGAGTAAAGAGAAAGCAAAGAGAAAGAGAAGAAGAGGCAAGACTAAAGAGGAAGCGACGGACATGAAGCAACATGTCTCAGGAAGGCCAAACTTTAAGGAACGTTGATTTTAAGGTATTTGTAGAGACCTTATGCATGGATGCAATAGGGAACTCTTGCACAAGGCAACAACCAATAGGTAGACTTCATGCACAAAGAAGTAGAGCACCTATTGGAGGGCCAAGTGGAGATGAATCTGATCAAGATGAAGACATAGGCCTTACAAGGAGTCTTAGGAGGTTAAGGATTGATCGCTAACTTGGAGAGGCAAGGCAAAGAGGAGATGACCATTGGGAGGAATTTAAAGCCAATTTGGTTTTAAAAAAATTAACTTACATTTAAAGAAAGTTGGTGAAGCACGGCATAAGAACATCTTTCAAGCTAAGTGCAAAACTAAGGAGAAGGTATGTTGTTCTAATCAGATTATTGAAGATGTTTGATATAGTAGGAGTTTGGTGAATTTTCTATTGATTTATTTGATGGAGATTATTTTTGTGAGCATGACATGTCACTTCTTTACTTGAGAGATTTGTTCGACGAATTAGAAGTTATGGAATTTGAACACATGAAGAGGCATTTAATTACTAGTATTGGTGAACATGAAAAACTTATTATTGCTAATGACAAGGAAGAGGTTCAGCCTATATCTTACATGTCTCCAGATTTTATTATTGAACATGTTGATATTGACTTCTTAGGAGTTGATAAGTATGATTATGTTGGAGGCTCAACATTGCTTAACTTGTGGAATAGTTTGAAGTTTAATGAAAGGCTTGTAAAAACAAGTAGGTTCTTGGGTTTCATGTAAGAGATGACATCATGTTTTCTATGTTCAAAGTATTTATTCAGTTGGACTAGAAGATATCAAGTGCAGCCACGAAGTTTGAAGATTAAGCTTAGTCCTAACAATATTATTTATCCAAGAATGCATGGCGTATACAAGGATTTGAGGACAAATACCTTTCAAGAGGAGGAAAATGATATGAATCTGATGGGCCAAGTAGTTTCAAGCTAAATTTAATGCAAGAAGTTTGGGCTCAAGTAAGTTCGTGCAACTCCAAGGACGTCCATGAAGCCCATGCACATCATTAAAGCTAAATTGGAAGCTTAGGGTGCATGCAATCTTTTAGAAGCATGCACACGTGAAGATCTTCTATTTTGGGATGTGCATCAACCTTTTTGGACGTGCATCAACCTATTTTGGAAGTATTCGCTATTTAGTAAAGTCAGTAGTTTTGATTAGGAAATTATATTCCAGCAACCTTTGGCTTGTTTAGGATGTGCATCTACTTATATTTACTAGATATTATTTATTTAGTTTGATTCTTATTTAGTTAGGCCAGAATCTCCTTGTTTAGGAATTTAGATTTTTGGTCAGATTGCTTAGCTCCTTTTTAGGAGTTCATTTGTTTAGGAATATTTGAGACTTTTGGAGCCTATATAAGGAAGTCTCCTAGCAATAAACGTCACCCAACTTTTAAGATTGATAATTTGTGAGTTAAGATAGTCCTTGTATGTTTTTGCTAATTGCTGGATTACTTAGCTTGAGCAAAACTTTTCACTTATCAAATAATTCTTTCATCACCGTTTGTTGCATGACTCGACTTGGACCACAGGTTCTCGAATTTCCATTGCTTGGGTTACGGTTCATTTTAACCAAGGTTCTAGCAAGGCTCGAATTCGTGGGTTGCGGTCTATTCCATCTAAGAGTAGCATGGTCTGTTGTGATTATCCTGCCGAGGATCATATCATTATCTCTGACTTTATGTTTCTTATTCAAAGTTTTTTCGATGACTAGCATATTATCTCTTATCTTTCACATTTAAATGGTAAGGAGAGAAGAGGACTAGGAAGATAGAAGTCATATCGATGGACTTGTTCAAAGCTACAAGTATGAGATTGAAGTCCAGAGTCTTCAACAAGATGACAAGACTAAGAATCCTTTGTCTTTTTCATATTTCTTTCAACCAAAGGACAACATAATATCTCTTCTGGAAGGCCTAGATTATCTTCGTGATGGATTGCGATACTTCAAACTGGATCATTACCCTTTACCATCACTACCACCTCGAATTAATCTTGAGGACCTTATTGAACTCCGCATGGTAAATAGTAATCTCACACAACTTTGGACTGGTGAAATCAAGGTAACTCCAGTTAGTTCCTTGAATTAAATATGACAGTAATGTTGACATACTTGTTGACCTCATTTTACTCGTATATTGTTGCAGCTATTCCTTCTAAACTTCAAATGCGTTGACCTTTCTTATTCCAAGAACTTGACCACACTTCCCAGCTTCAGAAACTCATTGAAGTTACAGGCATTGCGACTATCCAATTTCAAAAACTTGAAGCACATTTCGAACTCGACACAATTGAACTTACAGACATTAATATGGCAGGTAACAACAGCATTTCAAAAATTTCCAGCATGCTCGCAACTGACAAAGCTGCAAAAACTCTTACTTTGAGCGTGCTCCAGAATCACTATTCTTCCACATCTTCTGCCAATCTGACTTGGTTGGATCTTTCTTTTACGAGAATAAAAGAAATGCCTTCATTAGTCCAACTTGATGATTTGCAGCTCGAACACTTTAAAGAACTTGAT
Source organism: Hypericum perforatum (assembly GCA_012979155.1). Taxonomy (NCBI): domain Eukaryota; kingdom Viridiplantae; phylum Streptophyta; class Magnoliopsida; order Malpighiales; family Hypericaceae; genus Hypericum; species Hypericum perforatum. The sequence goes on from SOPF01027462.1 coordinate 148,108, forward strand.
CATTTGATCATGTTGCAAATAAACTTTGATGGAACATACTGATTCACAATCATATGATCCTTTCTTATGTACACATTTCAGCAAGTGGTAGGACAATATTGGCAAAATTAATCTGAGAGAATACCAAAAGCAGTGGCGTACTCTGTCACAGAAATACATCCTTGTTTCAATGCACAAACAAAATTGCATCTGCAACCTTGTAATCTGTATAGAATCACTCGTTTCAAATTTCTCTTTCAAATCTTTCCACCCCTCAGCCAATGTGTCTAATCTATAAAGAGTTTGTGCAATAGAAAGCTCTACATATACCATTAATCAACTAATAACCATGTTATTGCAATCTTCCCACTCTAGATAATTATCATCTTCAAAATTAGTTAGTTTAAACAGTTTCTCAGCTAGTGGCCACTTTTTCTTTGATCACAAAGTACATTGCATATATTTGTTCTAACTATTGTAGTTAGTATCGTTAAATAGAGGTGAAACTAAAACTGATGTTGGATTCTTGCTCAGACATACATAATAAAAGAGAGAGGAATCACAGTTGTTACCAAAACTTGAAGAGTTTGGTGCTATCGGAGCACCATGAGGTGTGATTGGAGTGTTCAGAGTACGAACCTCGTGCTGCGTTAGAGTTTTTTGCAATTAATTATTTTTTGAAGCTCCTTTGCATCGAAGATTCCAGGGCACAACAAGCTCACTTTAGCTTATGAGCTCTGATACCATGATAAGAACAAGAAATTGGACTTATACGAAGTGGAACAAGTAAAAACGGTTAAGAAATAAATAGTTGTCATTTAAACTCATGTTTGAGCTCAAATAATCGTCAAATCTTATTAGAAAAAAGTGAACTAATCATTATGAACTAATTAGCCAATGATTGACTATTTACAGAAAATGCGACAGTTGGCAGCTGGAGAGAGAACCGCGCGCATGGCCAAATTACAAAATGATCCCTTGGTTCTTGGAACCTGTCAAATATACCCATTTGTCTATTCTGTAAAATATGAATTTGACCATCATATATTTGCTAAGTGTATCAAATATCCCATCTTCATTGGTGAGTCCTCCAATAGGAACCTCTAAGGCTGGTAGAGTTTCAACCAAATTTGAATGGAAATCGCGAAACCGATCCGGCCTCCACAAGGCAGGGGAAGTCCAACATATGTTCTATGTATGATCTTTTAGTCAGCTGATCAACCGTGAAGCATTAGTAATGTGGCAAATAACATGACTACGCACTTCAACTCGAAATAGGAACGAACGATAAAATAATTTCACCTTTGATTTCATTAATCATAAAACAATGAAGTTCTAGACTTTAATGATAAACATTTAATCAGATATCTCTTGCTTATCTTTTTGTAAATTAATACATATCTTAAATTTAATGAAAGAAGCACTTTATTAATTTTTATGAATATGTACTTCTTTGATTCTTTAGCTCCCTAATTCCATTCCAAACTACTCATATCCCGGAGGTGTTGGGAACCTAGGCACCTGCTCAGCCGGCACACGAACAGGAGCAACATTGGCAGAGCCTGAGGAGGAGGAGGCTCCCGAATTCATGCGGGTCTTCTCCTGGATTGTGAAGAAAATCTCCACCAGTATTTCCTTGTAGCTTTCTTCGAACTCGTAGAGTCCATCCCGATTGAGTTCCTTGACGGGAGTGGTCCACCAGACTTCCACCTCCTCATCTCCCTCATCAATCTGTTCTTTCAACTTCTTTTCCATTCCCTTTTTTTCAATCATCTTCTCTGTTGTGTCGTTGAGCTTCTCGTTTAGAGCATTGATGTTAGACTCCCGCTTGGCCTCCACGATCATTTCTGCCACGTCCTTGACTTCTTCCTCTCCAAGAAAGCGCTTAATGACACTATCGGAAGAAGGGTACCCGAAAGAGTAGGGTTTACCTTTACCTACATGATATGTTTGGTTCAATATTAATCAATCTTTTGATCATCTACTTACAAGAGTACAATTTAATCTTTGAAGTAACAAGTCCTGGGTTACTCATGAAATTTTTTAATAACATTTATTTGGTGACTTGATATTCATTGACTAAATATGAAACATTGTAACAATTTGCTCTTAATATCTTTAGAATAATATATTTCACATATGAATAAAGTGTACATACACTAAATATCATATATTTGACTCGGATTTGGATTTAGATTAGTACATTTATTGAAAAAGAATAATTTTCTATAAAATTGGAGTAGGACTTTGTTACCTCTCTTTGATGGGGGAAATGTTACGAATGCCACTTGAGCGCCAGTTAAAGTGGCTAGCTCGCTAGCTTTGTTCGTGATCCCGAGCCTACGCTTCGAGTAAGCGACCAACCTATCATCGTCATTTTCGATATACTTGATTTCAATCTTCTGTTTGCCTTTAGTTTTCTTGATGTTGTTGTTAGCTCCTGACATTTTGAAGTTGGTTGGCTTGTTTTCTCTCTTTCAATTTGTGAAGATTATTGAATGGGTTAAGCTATTTATATGGGACAAAGTGAGGCGGATAAATCTATTGTATTGTCTCTAAATATGGCTTAATATACTATTATGGCAATGCTTAAATTATCCAGTTGTCTTGTCATATAGAGCACCCAAATAAATAGTATCATTTATCATTCCGGTTACATTTAAAAATTATTTGGATTTAGATGGCGTATTCTTTTTTGGCAATAAATTTAGTAAAGATGTCTAAAATATAATTTTCACTATGGGAATTGTTTGTAAACTATTAGATGAAGATTTTAATTTTAAATTTTTAATTTGACGGTTATCCATAATTGAGGACAAATTTGGTATTAAACAAATAAACTATACCTCTAATTATTTTTATTTTCTTTATCAACATTTGACTTTTTGAAAAAATTAAATTTTATCTGTAGATTCTTTTTCTGCATTTATTTTGAATTTGTTTTTCAAATCTTCACCCTCCCGCTTTCTGTTTTCCTCTTTCTTTCAAAAAATTTTCTCAACCCTAACTCTCCTCTGCTCCGCCTTATCCACGTCGTCACTCCGATCACCATTCTCGCCTCGTCGCCACTCACCTCGTCGCCTCCAAAAGTTCAACTACAAAACAATACATATGGCAAACGTTGGACAAGGAAAATGAGTATCTTTCCTTTACAAACTGCAAGCATAAGCCAAATCCATGGGAGTTTGTTCAATCAATTTAAACATTATGAAAACTTGAGTACTAGGAGTCTAGGACAATGATTTCTCTCAAAAAAAGTAATAGGACAATGATAAGAAATAACGAAAGGTTTGTTCATAATGATCCCATATTTATTACGCATTCGATGAAAGAAGAAATACTAAGTTTTAATCGAATTCATAAGATTTAATCATTAATTAATACAAAATAATTACTCCCAATTTTGTTAAATAATTTCAGAACAAAGCACGGACTAGTCACCTTTGTTTACAATATCGATCATATTTCATGCAGGATTTATATCCGTTCAGATTCAGTGAGAACTAATGTTAGTTCCTATTGCAGGGACTAATGAATAGCATCTTTACTATAAGGATATAATTAGTACAATAATCTAATTACAATCCTAAAAGTAAAAAATATAGGTATAAAAAACATAAAAGAGAGAAATTAATTATTTAAAATAATACATAATCCCTAAAATCGTGCAAAAAAATTTAATAACTGACAAAATATTCAAAATTTAGATCTCTAAAAATATTAGACATGCCATCATTGCCAGAACCATCCATTTGAAAAACTTACATTCATCACCAAAATTTACCATCCTCTGCAGAACCAACCATCATCTCCTTACTGACTTTTTTCTTAAATCTTTTGTTACTCTCCTTTTCCTCTTCTTTTTTCTTCATCTTCTTACAAAGCACACAACATGATCGCAAAAATAACAAGCACATCAAAATCTATATTATATAATACATGTACCAATATTAGAGTACATCGTTACCAATATTATAGTTCATTGACACCAATATTGCAGTATCACAATACTAATATTACCATATAACGGTACCAATATTATTGTTACTGGGTACCAATAATTGGTATCAATATTGTTGTAATTGTGTACCAATATTAACAACCACTAGTACCAATATATTCAAGTAAATAGGTAACAATATTAAAATTTAGGGTACCAATATCCTCCTCATTGTCGGTAACCTCCACCTCATCAAGTCACTACTCTAGGAGTTTTTCCAAATCGCTTATGCCTAGTTCGATGCTCTTCTGGAGGAGGAGGAGATGGACCACGTGAAAGAACAATGTTGGCAAGATCGTTATTACCTTTTAAGAATTACAGGTTGGGGGTTTGGTTTGCGACGGTAGGGACAATAGGAGGGTAGAAGGGGGGTTTCAGATTATAATTATTTGTGGTGGGTTTTGTAATTGGTTTAGGTTTTTTTTGGGGGGCTGGGGTTTGGTTGGTTTCGTCATCGCTATTTTGGTTAAGGGGTCGTGTGTGTGTGCTCGTCAGCGACGGGAAAAAGGGGGAGGGGGAGGGGGTTGTTGATCGGCGATGGGAAAAGGGGGGGTTGGCCGTTTGGGGGAGAGAGATGTTGGTCGAGGAGTTGGAAAGGCGAGTTGTTTATTTGTTTTCGTCGGCAAGAGTTTTCGTTAATGATGTTGTATTATATTTATTGATTTAGAGAGAAAATTTAGGAATAATTATAATTTATTTCAAAAATTTAAATATTGATAAGGAAAACAAAGATAATTATGGATATAGTAATTAAATAAATATTTGTTTAATACCAATTATATTCTTAACCATTAATAAATGTCAAATTAAAAAGTTAAGTCAAAATCTTCATCTAATGGTTAATAAACAATCTCCATTTTGAGGATTACATTTTAGATATTTTCACTAAATTCATTTCCATTTCCATATTTATATTGATGTGATCAACTACTAGAGAGTCTCCGACAAAGAAAATAGACTCAATTTCCAGCTATCGACGATAACAAAAAGACAACACCATCTTAAAGCAATTCCATTTTAGACGTAACTAACATAGTAAACGATATTGTTTTCGCGCTCTGTATGGCAAGAAAAATAGTAATTTAATAGTTACCAAAATATTCTACTGTCACAGGAAAAATGAAAAAAAAAAGTTTTTCATAATCTTATAAGGCAGAATAATCAATTGCTTACCGTACTTGCCATAATGGGGTGCTTTTTAAACAAATAGTAAAAATATACTATTAAAATAGTATTTTTTTATTATTATTGTAAAAGTAGATTATTTACACCATTGTATACACATTGACATGGTGTGAGTTTTGTAATTTTATCAAATCATCCCATAACTTTGTGTAGTTAGACAAAATTACATTTGGCATGGAAGTTAATTACATTTCCTTTTACTATTTCACTTCACCATCACACCAATAAACTTAATTATACCAAGTTCAAGAATAAATATTGTCTGAGCCAAAGTTCTATTGCATAATCCAAGTGTTCAGTCAATACAATATAACAAATTCATATTAGGATAATTATTATAAACAGTGAAAAGAATGTCCAAAATGACCACTAAGTTTTTAAACTTATAATAAAAAACAAATATCAAGTTTGTAACAAATTTGTTCATAAAATAATATGAAACAATAATTTAGGGTTTTGTTAAATAATTTCCGAATATTGACACATAAATAAGCTCACTTTGTAACGATGCAACAAAAAGAACATTTAGATTGAGTGAGTACTAGATACTAAAAGGACTAAAGAGTAGTATCTTATACATAAGAATATAATTGATATATTATTGTTAACTATAATCCTAAAAATAAAAATATAGATATGAAAATCTTAAAATAAGGAAATTATTATTACGCAGTCCCTAAATCATGAAAAAATTTAAATAATTGAAAATAATGATATAAAATTAAAATCCTAAAAACATATAACCTACCGATCCTTCCACTTGCAGTTGATGACGTAGCTAGGAAGCTCCCAGTCCTTCCACTTGCAGCGACGGCGTCCAGTTCAAGAGGTATGTCTTGGGTTGCTCCTGTGACCTGGCCAAGGCCCCGCCGCTGACCCCCGCGTGCTCAGCACTACCATCACGCGACGGTGGATCATCGACATTAGGCTATGGAGGCACGACATTGTATCGAGAACCTACCATCATTGCCACAAAACCTACCATCATCACCATAAAACTTACCATTTGTATATTGGTACTAATATTGACAGACCCCGATTACCAATATTATAGTATATTGTTATCAATATTCACACACATGTACCAATATTCACATCCATCATATTGTTATCAATATTCACACACATGTACCAATATTCACATCCAACAATAATCAGAAAACATACACACATCTTCACATCCAATATTATTGTGTACCAATACTCACATGCTATGGTACCAATATTGAAGTTAGGAAGAATCAATATCTAAGTAAATAGGTACCATTAGAAGAGAGATATATATTTTTTCCAATTATTGACTTACTAGAAAAAGAAACTAGAACTGAGGAATGACAGAGAGTATCAGTGGTCAGATTCAAGCACTAGCCTGGGTGCCAATAGCTAGAGATTCGACCATGGCAGCCTCATCGATAGCGTGGAAAACACCGCAGATCCGGTGTAAGATCCAGAAGCCAGAGGTGTCCTTGTCGTTGTCACAGTCTACCTCTCCGATATCAGCACTACTCTTGTCGAGAGAGATGCTCCATGACGAGCCTGTTCTGGCGATAGGGGAGAGAGGTAGTGGCTGGGGTAGTGGGGTGCTGATGTACGTGATGACAGGGATGGATGTATGTTTATAGCTGTGGGGGCAATTTTCCCCTTACAAAAAAAAGGTTATAGCTAATATTTAATAGAGAAAAAAATTTGTCTGCATTGATATTGACTAGATTGTTCCCACAATTTAGAAAAAGACAAGATAAAATTAGTACAACAAAATTTTAAGATATTTTTATTGGCTCATAAACATCTAAAGAAAAGAATCTATTTGGCCTTCCAATCACACCATGTATATTTTACCAAAAAAAACCACCCATTTATGGATCAAAATTACCAAATAAGATTTCCAAAAAAGAATATTAAAAAATTATCTAGAATTTCTTTCCTTCCTTGTGAAATAAAAATCCTAACGGCTAAAAACCCTCGTGTTAAAAAAACCACCCATTTATCTCATTACAGCCTCCAGGTATAAGGATTCCACTTTTTTTTAATTTGAATTTCTATTGTTCTTTTCTTCTAGTTGCGTCCCTTTCTAGGGTTTTTGTCTCTCTATAGGTTTCTATTTTTTCTCAATAATAGCGCCTATGATTTTAAAAAAATCATACATCCTCACATAAATCTGATCCGCTGGTAAAGAGGGGCTCAAGGAAGTTCGTTAGGTGACTATGTGAGATGACCCCTTGGTGGGGTTTTGGCTACTGGTTCTCTCTGAGCCTCTATGTTTGGGTTTTTCTACGGCTAGGGTTGATGCGTAAGGATGGAGGCTTTTAACAACCCCAAATTCCTTTGTGACATCAATATTGTGGGTTATCTATTTCTCGCAACTATCCCTTATGGATGCGATGGTAGCACCGAGGGCTAGCTTCACTTGGTGAAGTATTCTATGTGAGATTCAACTACTGAGAGGAGTTTTGAAGTAGAGGGTTGGCTCCAGAGTTCAGGTACAGGTATGGGATGATTGTTGGCTGCCCAGTCGAAATAAGGACAGCACACCTATCGGTTCTCTGGTATGGACTCTTTTCAACTAGTGTCTGATTTTATTTTAGAGGAATCATAGGCCTGGAATGAGGAGCTACTTAGACGTATTTCTCAAAAGAGGATGTGACTCGTATATTGAATGTGTGATTGAGTCTGAGAAGCTCGGATGATGTACTTAGGTGACGTCATACAAAGGATGGAGAGTACACTGTCAAAAGTGGTTATCTTGTTGATTTTAATGACTGGTGGGCTGAATCCTCACTAGCTTCCATCCCTAATATTGGATCAATTTTGTTACATAAATGCTAGAGCATGAATTGTCTGCCGCGAATGAAAATTCTTCTCTGAAGAGCGATGGATAATAATTTGCAAGTGTAGGCTAATCTGATTAGGAGGGGCATAAAGGTGGAAGATGATTGCTCTCTATGTTTCGGAGACTGTTTTGCACTTATTTTTTGCTTGTCAAGTTGCATAGCATATTTGGTAGGATATAGGCATAGTTATCCAACCATTGGATTCTTAGCAGGCTTCTGAGGCTTTCTTCTCTTTATTCTCTGATTAGGATGCAGTGGAGTGTAGTATGCAAGCTGCTGCTATGTGGTCCATATGAAAGATACAAAACTTGCGTGTGTTTAACCCATAGAGGAGGTGGTAATTTCTAAAGATTTGGTAAATGGCTTTCACTTCTTGCAAGACTTTCTAGAGGTGGAGGGGCAGCCAAATTAGGTAAAACCATTGAGGACTGCTTGCTGGCGCCCTCTTGAGGTGGGGTGGTCTATGGTAAATGTCAATGCTGGAGTTAGTGGCAATGGTGGTAGGTAGGTTGGGGTGGTGATAAGAGATGATAGAGGGTAGTTTATCGCGGTAGTGACTAGGCACTTTCCGTATTTACACCATCCTACTTTGTTAGATGGTCAAGCAGTACTGATACGGCTCGAGTTTGATGCTTTGTTGGGGTTGGTTTGGGTGGTTGTGGAGTCGGATTATTAGGTGGTAGTGAATCAATTATCTAGTAGTGGGTCGAATAGGAGTGATTTAGCTCTGATTTTGGATGATTGTCGGGTCCTATCCTTCAGCTTTGATCAACTTTGGTTTGTTTATGCAAGTAGGGAGGCGAATGGTGTTGCACATACCTTGGCCAAGCTGCTCATTCCACCAGATAAGGATTTACTGGTCTTCACATGGCCATCGAATAGCTTATAGGAGGCGTTAGAGAGAGATGCCCTCTCAATATTTGGAGGGTGACAGGATGGAGGTATTGCCTGATGCATGGGTTTGGGTTGGGTTTTTCTTGTATTCTATGGTTTCTTATCTTTGGGGTTTTGGATCATGGGGCAACATGTAGAGTTCACTTTCTTTGCAATATTATCGCTAGACCACGTTGTTTCGCAGTGCACTATTTTTCTACTTCTGAGTTTTTCCACGCGGGTGAATTTATCGGAATAGGTTTTTAATGAAACAGTCGGTTGTAACCTGGTATCTTGTACCAGGCAACTCTACGAGTTGGGGTTTGATTTATATGAGTATTATCATGGTAGTTATTTTTATGCCTCTTTGGTTAGTCTTTGGGTGGGTAGTTCAGGTGGCTAGTGTCGGATTTCTGTTCCAGCGTTTTAGTTTGTTGGTGGTGGTCAGTTGAGTTGGATTGTAACCTATGATTTATGCTTTATAATGAAGTATTCATTATTCCTCGTAAAAAAATTTTAATTTCTATTGTTTTGTTTATAATGAGCGTCTTGAATCCGATTCACTGAAGTGAAGAATTCGTCGCTGATTTCCAACGCTTTTGAGAATCGCGATGTCTGCAAAAGTGTCATCTTCTTCGGCTCCATAAATTTCTGTACACTTTGGACCAACTTGTATTTCCATTGCTGGTTTTTCTGAACAAAGTCAACTCACATTTTTTATTTACATGTAGAATTGTATTACAAATATAATGACTTACAATAAATCTCTCATGGCTTACTGGAAAACTGCTTATTGTGAATTATTTGGATCATATAAACGTTAAATAATATTTATTTATTTTTAGCCATGGAAAGATATTTTGGTAAAGCACCGAAAATTTCACAAGCTAAAGAAAAAAAAGATTTTTACAAGTTAACTTAGATCGTAGAGAAATTTCAGAATATGAAAAAAAGATGACAACAATTATGATATATCATAATTATTTGATGTAAGATTATATTATAATATCGTAAACATTTTTTTAATTGCATAAATTATATAAATATTTTATCCCATAATATAAATTTTCTAAATTTGTCTATACGTGATGATACTGCCGGACATCGTGATGGCAGGGAACTCGGTCAACCGGAGGAAGTCAATGAACGTAAGCCTTCAGGCACTGAAGAGCGCCAGCGTGGAAGGGATAATGATCGATGTGTGGTAGGGGCTGGTGGAGAGGGACTCCCTCATGTCTTAGACCATCCGCATCCCTAGGGGCGTGCAGCCCCGGGGTGCCACGTGGTAGATCGTCATTGGACGACCCGGGCGCCTTCGCGTGTCAGCGAGGTGTAGCTCACCTCCGGAGGCGCGGCACGGACTGGACGACGTGGTCCGCTCTGATTGGGCCACGTCGCCCACTCGGATTTTATTTTTTTAATTTTTTTTAAATAAAAAAATTATTTGTTTGGAAAATGAGAAAAATATTATTATTTCTTTTCCCATTTTTACGTCTTTTTAAAAGAATTTTTTTTATTATTTTCGATTTTTGTAAAAAGCTAAATATAGACTTTGTGATTATGTAGATAAGACCCCTCTATTATTTATACATCTATGGAAGGTTTCTCTTCCTTGTTTTATAATTGAGGAGGTTACAACGACCTTCTCGAAATGGCTAACCGCCACGGCCTTGAGGTCCAAGCAATTATGTCCTTCCACCATAGAAAAATGATCGTTTATTTAATGACAATAACTAATTTAAATTTGAGTATTATCAACATTATAAATAATGATAATACTTTTATTTTAAATTTTAAGATAAAGATTATTTAATCTCATGTATTATAGAAAATAAATATTTTGTACTCTCTATTATGGAACTTTAGTACCGTATATTATTTTAACAAAGACTCATAGAGCCCTCTTCTTATATGAGCTTTAACTTTTGTTTATGTGGCATTGATGATGTGGCTTCAATTTGCTGACATGGCACAAATGGATGGTATGTCAAATAACATTACCGAAATTACGGAAATACCCTCATGTATATCTTCGTCTGATCTCGTACCATAGAAAACTGCCTTCTCTGAACCCATGAACATGCGGATGGCCCAAATTTCCATCTACATTATTTGTTTTTATTTTAAAATTTAAAAGGACTGTAAAACCCTTCCAAACCCGTCATGTCCTTACTAAGCTTCTGTAGATTACATGAAAAAAAAATCTGGCTACTCATCTTTATAAAAATTAAAACCGTCGTTGACCAATATCATCGAAAACACATCACAAGGCCAAACATAAAGCTAGATTTCACGAGCAGCGAACTTTTGTTAGGAATTAAAGTACAAGACAACATGTGATGCCCAGGGATTCAATTCTGGGTTTCCATTGTGAGTGCGTTTTGTAAGGAATATTGCTTCTTTGAAGGTTTGCCCTTGTGATCTATGTTCCATGATATTCGTCAATGAGGTTTTTAATTGATGAAGATGAATACCGAATAATTTCTTCTACAGTAATCTACGAAATTGAGGATGGGCGAAGGGGATAATTGGCTGAAAAGGATTTGTCGGTCTTTTAATTTATCTATTAAATAAAAATAAGAATGACTTGTAACATTTCAGATGACGGAGACGACATGGTAGATGTAGGTGCCACAGGTGACCGAAATAATAATTTGAGGGAGTTAATTAAACTATTTAAGCAAATAGAAGGAGTTACGTTGACCAATTTTAAGTATAAAGTAATAACTGGACTTTTTGAATAAGTAAAAAAGACTTATTTGACTTTTATTCCAATTTTAAGAGACCGTAAGTTAATTAAAAGGCCCGAGCTAGGTCAACACATTCTAAAAGGAAACCAATTTTATTTTTTTTCTTTATGACATATTTTTTTTTCCAAACCATCTGGGGACAACTAACTATTCAATTTTGAATTACGTCAAGTTATAAGGTGACAAAATTCATTGTCGGTTGATTTAGATTTTTTTTTTTCATTTTATGTATCTAATCTTTTGTTTCATGGTATAGTATTGTTCTACTCACCTCTCTGTCTTCCCTTGTCAGGTGTTTAGGATTAAAGAAGCTTCTTTTGGAACTATAGATCTGTTCGACTCTTCGAGCTTACTAAAAAAGAGCTTACTACGATACGCTACGTGAATTCCGACAGTAGTCTGGCGACCAAAGTCTGCTCTGCTGTTTCCATAGTAGTCAAATCGATCAGACTAATTAAACACCGGGTATAATCATTAGTTTCTTGCATAGTGTTGGACTCCGGGCCCGGATTGCATTCATCATGCAAATTTGGGCTCGGGCCAATTGGACCCGGATATTGTACTGGTCAGTGAACCGGTATTATCCGTGTGGATAGGCGCTGACGTCAGCGAATGGATAAACACTATCCTTATGGATAAGTATTATCTTAATGGATAAGCATGAAAGCAAGCTGCTGACTCCGCAGCTTACGTTCAACTGCTTCCAACCCTATAAATAGGGGCTCCCCGTCAACCGTAATCTGTGCCACGTGCCACGAGCTGCGAGCTACGGGCTACGAGCCACGAACGGCCACAAGCTGGTCTGAACAGTTTACGAGCGGGCCCTGCCTTCGGGCGGGCCCAGCTAGACAGTTTATGAGCGGCCCCTACCCTTGGGCGGGCCCAGCTCGTCGATTACGGGCGGGCCCTGCTCCCGGGCAGGCCAAGCTCGACGATTATGGGCGGGCCCTACCCCTGGGTGGGCCCTATCGAGATAACCGCTCGTGTAGGAAAATATCAGTTTAGTACTTGATATTTTCCAAGATATACGGATAGGTATAGTCGTGGAAATAGGCTCTGATTCGTTTTCGTAACGTGATCGGACCTCGACCAGCAACTCATCAACAACATTGCAGGCCTCCGCAACTCACGGTAGTAGATCAAGACCAATGGACTTCAAGACCTGTGCAGGACATCGCTTCAATAAGTAAGCGATTTTCCTAAGCTTAATTCGTGTTTAATTAGGCTAGGTTTAATTGTGTAATTATGTGTTAATTATATGCAAAAACCGACAATTGGTATCAAAGCATGGTTTGAATCGTGTTCTTGTACGTTGTTGTGATTTTAATTCAAAGGTTTTGAGTTAAAATTGTGTTAATCATGATTAATTAGTTGATCAGATTATTTTTGGACTTAATTGCGAACTGAATTTGTCAATTGAGCTCCAATCAGATATTTGTTATTCGTTTTGGGCTGATTTGAATTTTTCGTGGAAACTATGGGACTAAAATGTAATTTGCCGTTCCCAAATTTGAAAACCCCTGCCCTAAATCGCGACTTTCCCCTGATTCAATCTCAATCAAAATCCTGCCAAATTCGGCCATTTCGAAGCCGGAGACCGACCCCAATTTGTTTCCCGTGGTGTTCCGAGAAAGCCTATACCAATTTTGGTCGTTGCCATCGCCGAAGGAGGAAGTTTTCGTCGTCGAGAGTTTCGACTCAACCAAACGGAGATCTTCTCCGTGCACTTCAACCGGAGCATGATAGACACCAAGATTGGTATGGCCGTGACTGGGAGGACGAGGCGAGTTGATTCCGACCGGTGGTATCGGTCAACTCGTCGTCGTCTGTCCACGGTGGTGGGGGGCATTTTTTGAGGGTTTTGGTTTGGGGAGAGAGAGAGAGGAAGAGAAAAGGATGAAGAAGGAGAAGGGATGAAATGCGAGGGGCATTTTCGGAAATTTACGTGTTTCTGAAAAATGGTTTAAATATCTGCGTGGTTTTTTACAAATTGGTCCGTCTGATTTTAAATTGAATTTCAAATTGATCCTTTCGGGGATGTTTTTAATTCGATTTGGTCCCGAATATTGATTTAAATTTATTTTAAGTCCTTATTTGGTACTGATTTAATTTAATTGAATTTCAAATTAGTCCTTTTTGGACATGTTTTAATTCGATTAAATCCTAAATTTTGATTTAAATTTGTTTTAAGTCATAATTTAGTACTATTTTTTTAATTGAATAAATTTGTTTTATTCGATCAAAAGTCAAAATTATATAGATTTTTTAAAATATGTGATTATTTTAAAAGATCTAAATAATTTTTGGAATATGTTCCAAAAATTACTAGACATAGCATAAATCATACGATGGATCATCGGAAAATTGAAAATTTAATTTTCAATCTTATTTTTGGGAAATATGTGTTTTGACCCCAAAATTATTTGGCATTAATTGCAAGATAACGATGTCCACCTGGAGTTATCCGTACATTGACACTGAGTCTTTGAGACAACGTGTTATGTAAAGGCGTTTACCGCCTCGGATACCTAAGGATAATATATACATGCTAGTTGAACATATCAAATGGATTTTGGACTCAAGTCTGTTCACTGTGGTGAACCTTGGAAGTCCAACCATTGTATGTTAATATGTTATCCTGTCAAAGTCTAATGGAAATGATCCAAGTGTGGATCTAGATTCTGAGACTTGAACTCCAGGACACCCTTTTTAGGGTTTGATGTATGATTAGGTTTGCATTGTCTAGTGCACACTTTTGTACAATAGGTTGTATACCTTTTTTCTGAGTTAGTTTGTATTTTTGTTTGTACAACCTCAGATATGTATGAAAGTTGGTAACAAATTTTGTACTTGTTACTTATGTAATAAGTTTTGTACTTATTATACAACTGTATACTTGTGTTTTTTGTATGCGTGTTTACGTACAATTGCACTATATGAATAAATAAATTGTGTTTATTTTATTCATGTGCCACTTGAGTTTACTATATGTGAACCTTTTATGACCTTAGTTAGAGATTAAATCTTGAATGGTAATGGGAAGCACTCTAGCGACCTACTTCGATTTTGAGACTAATCAAAGACTATGTGTCATTAATGTTATGAGATTATAGTAAACTGGTTCATGTTGCCTTAATAAAACTTCTGATGTGTTCTTGTATTTTAAATTCCCTATAGTGATGTCAGTTTATTCTAGAGAATGAAAATCTAGTACATGTTTGAAGAACAAGAGGTTCTCGAGCTAGTACATATGATTTTGTTAGAGCCTGATATAGGCGACACTGTATAACATAAGCGTGATTGTCATGCCTATGCTATTTGGAATAGAAAGAACTATGTTGCACATTTGATATTGTTGAATTCAATGATGGACAACATCATAAAGCAATTTTGTGTTTGTGAAAATGCGAAAGAGCTTTGGGATGCCCTCAAAGTAAAATTCGATGAGCTTTCTATGTCAAGGCTTCATGTCTTGACAATAAGGTTTGACACCTTTCAGAAATGTCTCAAAATTACTATAAGGCAACATCTTAGGATGATGTCTAACATGATTAGTGATTTGGCTGAGTCTGGTCATGTACTTAGCAGTAAGCAATAGATTCACTCTATCATCTGTTACTAGCCTCCAAGCTAAGAACAGATGTAGATGAACCTTACTCATTCCGATCACTTAGTAATATTTATGGATGTTACTAGGTATCTTGAATTAGAAGAAGATCGTATTCTTGCTATGACATCTTATCCCAAAGCTTATTTGATTAGTTTGAATAGCTCTGAGAATAAGAAAAGAAAAGAATAAGGGTTCTTAAAATCCAAAGTCTAAAAACTTAGGACCCAAAGTAGACAGCTCCAGGTCTATAAAAAGAGGTGTTTTAATATTTCTAAGGTAAAATATTATAACTGTCATAAAAAAGGATGTTTTGTAAGAAATTGCAATATACCTAAGTAGGTTCATTTAAACTCTAATGTGCATGAGGTTAATGTATCTTCTTGGACCCTCTTTGTTGAATCGCATTCTATGTGAGTGATAGATTCAGGAGTAATAGACCATATAGCTAGAGATCATAGTTCATTTGTAGAATGTCGACAGTTGTCGACTGGAACAAAAACCATTTTGTTGGTAACAACTTGTCTGTGGATGTAAATGGTATGGGCACTTGTGAATTCCACCTTTGTGGTGGACGTGCTCTACTTTTGCATGATGTGTTGTTTATTCCAGATATTCAAACAAACTTGATTTCTGTATCTACTTTGATATCTTTAGGTTTTTTATTGTCATTTGAGAATGACATTGTAAGGTTGTATTTGGATAATACCTATTATAGCCTTGGATAAAGATCGAAAAGTTTTTTTTATGATGGATATTGATCCTAGTGAATGTTACTCCTTAGTCACTAGCATAAATTTGTCGAAAGATGATATTATATTATGGCATTCTGGATTAAGCCATGTGGGCCAAGATCGCTTAAACTATCCAGCTAAGGTCAGATTGTTAGGTAATATAGAAAAGTCTATCTTACCTAAAAGCGTTTCTTGTCTAGAAGAAAAGAGTACAAGAACACTTTTTGGTACTAAAGCTAGAACTAAATTTCTATTTTAATTAGTCTACTCTGACATATATGGTAAAATAAATGTGAGGGCAGCACATTGTGCATGTTACTTCATCACCTTTATTGATGACTATTTGTGATATAGTCTGATATACCTGATTTCTCACAAGTCAGAAGCATTAAGTTGCTTCATGACATACATGAGTTTTGTTCATAATCAGAAGGATAGAAAAACAAAGGTTTTGCGAACTGATCGCGGTCGTGAATATCATTTTGATGAATTGTAGGGCACTTTATGTTATGAAAGAAATTGAACATTAGTTGTTCATTCCTTGTACATCCCAATAGATTGGGGTTGCTGTAAGAAGGAATAAAATATTTCTTGACATGGTAAGATCCATGATGGCAAAGGCAAATTTGCCAATATGGAGATGTGCTCATAACTGTCACATATGTTCTTAACCATGTACCCTCTAAGTCTATTACTACCATCTTAATGAAATATGGACAGACCAGTAATCCGATTTATCCTATTTTAAGCTATGGGGATATGTGTCCTATATCTATTCTACCTCAAGTGCTTTTGGTAAATTAGGACCGACAGGTAGAATAAGTATCCTTATAAGGTATTTTGAAATATATAAAGGATATAAGTTCATACGTGAACTGGACAACGGACAAGTAATAGAATTTGAATCATATAATGTCATTTTTTGGAGAATGAATTTCTTAGATAGAGAGAGGTTAGTGAAAACCTTGATCTCTATGAAATAGTTAAGCCAGAGCTTTTTAGACTCCTTCTTCTGAGTGAGAGAATTGAGACAGAAAGTTGTGACTTTCTATCTTAACATGGTCCGGAAGAAAGTTTGTCTTAATCCTGAAAGGCTTATAGTTCCCTATTCTAGTGGGAGTACGGAACTTCTGTCTAGTATTAGTATGATTCTTGGATATGATGAATATATGAGAGATATTTATGAGAATCAGGAATTTCGTAGGTCTAGTAGAACTAGCATACCACACTGATGATATAATATCGAAGGTGAGGATAATGCGTACTTGGTGATTCGGGTGAAGTTCTACTGACCATACTTCAGGATGTAGATGAGTCCAGAAATGTGTCTGGTGCTCTGTCATCTCCATGAAAGGTTGAGTATATTAATGCGATAGAGGAAGAAATATCTTCCATGACCAAAAACCAAGTTTAGAATCTGGTTGATCTACCTAAAGGATGTAAGACTATTGGGAATAAGTGGATTCTCAAGGTCAAGAGTAATGCAGACGACAGTGTTGAAAGATACAAAGTTTGTCTGGTTGCATAGGGATTCAAGCAACAGGCAGGAATAGTCTATGAGCAGATTTTTACTGCTGTTGCTTGGTTTACGTCCATTAGGGTCATTTTGGCAATGATTGCTAACATGAATCTAGAATTACATCATATGAATGTTAAGATTGCTTATCTTTATAGAAAATTAGATGAAGTAATCTATATGATTCAGCATGATGGCTACATCCAAAAAGGCTGCAAACAGAAGGTTTGCAAATCGAATAGATCAATTTATAGCCTTAAGCAATCGTCTAGATAGTGGTATATTCGTTTTCATAATACTATCATGGAAAATGATTTTATTGTGATTCACGAAGATCACTGTATGTATGTAAGCTATCAGGTAAGAATTTATCATCATCACTTTGTATGTTGATGACATACTCTTGGTCGTAAATGACATAGGACTACTTGTCGAAATCAAAGTTTGATTTTCTTCCAACTTTGATGTGATAGACATGGGTGAAGTTGATTACATACTCGAAGTTAAGATTTCGAGAAATCATTCAAAGAGGACAATGTCTCCTTCACAAGAGATATCTGTTCGTAAAATAGTATAGCATTTTAATTGTGATCATAGTAATCCAAGGTATGTCCTGTTAGTGAAAGGTCATAATTTGAGTAAGGTTTTGTGTCCAATTATGACTAAACAAATAGGGAATATGGAAATAATTCCCTGTGCCAAAGCAGTTAATTGCTTGTTGTACACAGTGTTGTGTACGCAACCTGATATTTACTATGCTATGTGCATTGTAAGTAGATATCATCAGAATTTAGGCTATGCTCACTAGAAAGCTGTCAAGGGAATTTTAAAGTATTGGGATGCTACTACAGAATGCTCATTATGAGTATTCTGTGACAATCAAGTCGTTGTAACTTATGCGATAGATCTGTGTTTCCATTGCAAGGTTAAGCAAAGAGTTACTAAATTTCATTAGAAATTTAGAAAACTCTAAAAGATTGTGTATGAAACACATATCTTTGCAAGATATGGTTGTAGACCCTATGACCAAAGTATTATCTCAAAAAGTGTTTGAGAAATATGTAAAGTTATTAGGTTTACTATAGTTTCATTTATAAATAAAAAGTTTTGTTTTTGGCAATATGAACACCTTGCGTATCATGTCAACAAAAAAGTAGCCCACTCACAGGGTGTTTACCTCACTGGGAGTCAAATATGTTGATTCTTGATTGAGATGAGGCAGCTGTTGAATATTTTAGATGTGCAATGGACAATGCCATCTTGCTAAGAGAGCAAGATTTTTTATGGGATGCAGTAATGATTACTGCATTGGATCTTCTATAATCCTATGATAAGTATTAAGTGGAACTTATCATACCTTCTGTCTTAAAGCCTAGAGTTGAGCTGTGGTTACGCCTCTAGTATGGTGTTGGATGACATGTATTCCTATTAGTTTGAATTTACACCATAACACGAGAATGTGAATCTTGTGTGCTGTTCGACCATCGGATGGGATAATAATGTTCATTGATTTCACTATCACTTGTGTGAGACCGCGTTTCAAGAACTGTGGGTTCCCGATATATACCCTTAAGATCCTAAATATATTCTAGAAGTGTGATTTAGTGCTGCTATCTTAGTTAGTTCATGAAGAGGTTATGACATATTGATTCGACCTGGCAGGGCTAATTAGAAAAGCGGCTAAATCATTATGGAAAGAATATTGTTATGGGAGAATGAACTTTGTCCATCACATTTCGAGGTTCGTTGTTCAGGTATACCAGTTGTATTGAAAAGTACAATAGTGAACACGAATAAAATTATTTGAAATCATTGTGTGAACAATGGAATGTGACATGAGTCCTGGGGTAAAAGCACACTTTATTATATGTGAGATGTTGAGATGCTACAATTCAGCTTGCTCATGTATCGGTGCTTCTAAATTTTAGCTCAACAGACTCGACGTGTGCTGGTCGCACGACCGCCTATATAAAAACCGTTATCTGTACATTGTTGACTGTGGTCAATAATGAATGAGTGTAAATTTTGGTCATGGGCCCAAATTTCATCCATTGTCAATTGTGATTGATGATAAATGAGTGGGAGATTGTTAGACTCCGGGCCTGGATTGCATTCATCATGCGAATTTAGGCTCGGGCCAATTGGACCCAGATATTGTACTGATTAGTGAACTGGTATTATTCGTGTAGATAGGCGCTGACGTCAGCGAATGGATAAACACTATCCTTATGGATAAATATTATCTTAATGGATAAGCATGAAAGCAAGCTGCTGACTCAGCAGCTTACGTTCAGCTGCTTCTAACCCTATAAATAGGGGCTCCCCGTCAACCGTAATCTGTGCCACGTGCCACAAGCTGTGAGCTATGGGCTACGAGCCACGAGCGGCCACAAGCTGGTCTGAACCATTTACGAGCGGGCCTTGCCTTCGGGCGAGCCCAGCTCGACAGTTTATGAGCGGGCCCTGCCCTTGGATGGGCCCAGCTCGACGGTTACGGGCGGGCCCTACTCCTGGGCAAGCCAAGCTCGATGATTATGGGCGTGTAGGAAAATATCAGTTTAGTACTTGATATTTTCCAAGATATACGGATAGGTCCAGTCGTGGAAATAGACTCTGGTTCGTTTTCGTAACGTGATCGAACCTCGACCAGCGACTCATCAACAACATTGCGGGCCTCCGTAACTCACGGTAGTAGATCAAGACAAATGGACATCAAGACCTGTGCAGGACATCGCTTCAACAAGTAAGCGATTTTCCTAAGCTTAATTCATGTTTAATTTTTTTTTTTGCGGGAAAATACTTCATTGATCAGAAAAAAGAGTACATCATAGTCAAACAACGACAAACCACAAAAGCAAAACAAGCTTAAATACCGCTACCCAAATAGGTACCCTTCCCCCCGATGAAACGAGGTTACAGCCGTTGGCCTCATTAAAAAACCTACTTCGAAAAACCCGCCGCATCGGGAAAAACCGAAATAGGAAAAAGAGCGCCCCCAATAATACTGCAATGTTTGAAGGAAAAACACTAGTACAATAGAAACCCCACCAGACTACAAGCAGCAAATCAACCAATCGACTCAAAAGACGAACTACCCTCCTGAAGAAGAATATCCTGAATACAATCAGGAGGCCACGAGTAAACCAACAACTCCTTGTCGCCAGGAATCAACACCTTTGCCATCTCATGAGCTGCACGATTAGCATCCCGTTGAGCATAGCCAATACTAACCTGCCGAAACTTTGACAATAATCCCCTACAATCATCCACAATAGCCGCAAGATCACTTCTATCAGAGTTTGACCTGGAAAGCTGCATCACGACCGGTAAGCAATCGGACTCCACCATAATATGCGCAAGACCCATTACATCAGCAAGCTCCAATCCGGAAAATATAGCAAGGCCTTCCAAAATTGTGGGATGGTTGAAATTCGGGAAAGACCGCGCAGCGGCCATAACAAACTGCCCCAAATCATCACGAACGACGATACCGACCTGACCACCACCACTTAACCGAGTACTAGCATCCACATTCACTTTAAAATAACCCGGAGAAGGCACAATCCACCGCGACCTGGATACCGGAAGCACCTTCTCAACCGACCGTCCATTCAACTCCAAAAAATCCTACCAGAAACGAATATCGTCAGCAATAATTTGAAAATCATTATGAGCCATTTCAGGCTGAAAAACCATGAGATTCCTAATTTTCCACATTGACCAAATACACGTAGCCCTTCTACCCCATTCGGTTTTATCAGGAACCGCAAGTAGAAATTCAAAGGCCTCCTCCAAATTCTGAAAATTGATCGCACCAAAATCAATTCCAACCTCGCACCAGTTTTTGCGAGCCCACACACAATTAAAAAACAAATGAAGAATAGTCTCTGGTACAAGGCCACAAGTAGGACAACAGTCATCAACATTCAAGCCCCTTTTTCTAAGATTTACCCGTACCGGCAAATTATTATCCAATACCCGCCAAATGATAGTTTTAATCCGTGGCGGACAAATCAATGACCAACACTTCTGCCACAAGTCACTACGAACATCAGTATTTGGCAACAAATGGCCCATCGCAAGCCAATTCTCATAGTCCAGCCGGTAACCACTACGGACAGAATAGATTTTATTTTCCGTGAATCTCCATCTAACCACATCCAAGGGCCTTCGGGTGCTTAATACAATACTTTTGATATTATTGCAATCCTCCGCAGTAAACATATTTTCCAAAAGCTGGACATTCCACCCAATACCATCATTAGTCAGTAGCTGCGCCACCCATTGGTAGACATCCATTCCCGGATGGATATACATAGGACTACCATTCGCAGCATTAGGGATCCACCGATCCTCCCAAATTCTGATTTGTTGACCGGTGCCGACACGCCATTCAATTCCCGACCTTAACAACGGAAAGCTAGAGAGGATACTTCGCCAAGTAAAGCTATCGCGAGGGCCCACTGAGACCTCCAAAAGAGAGCAGCGAGGAAAGTATTTACTCTGTAGAAACTTAGCCGTAAATGACCCCGGGTTGGTTAATAAGCGCCAACCTTGCTTAGCGAGCATTGCCTTATTAAAATTGTGAATTCTCCTAAAACCTAGGCCCCCCTGTTTCTTCGGCAAACACAACCTATCCCACTTCCGCCAATGAATCTTATTTTGATTATCAGACATTCCCCAATAGAAGTTACATAATAACATTTCAATCCTGTCACACGTACTAAGAGGGAGGAGGAAACAACTCATAATATAGGTGGGAATAGACTGTAAAACTGACTTGATTAACACCTCACGACCAGAACGGGAGAGAAAACGTGTTTGCCAGTGGCTGATTTTCTCCCTAATTTTCTCTTCAATCTGGGTAAAAATAGACCTTTTAGAACGACCAATAATGGTCGGGAGACCAAGGTACGTATCATCATCCCTACTACCGCGCATTCCAATAAAAAGTCATAGTCTCTCAGCCTCCGCTACAGCAATATTACGACTGAAAGAAATAGTACTCTTTTCCAAATTTACCTTCTGGCCAGAGGCAGCGGCATAGACATCTAGGATAGCAAGCAGATTCCGAAGTTCTACCTCATTAGCTCTAGTGAAGATCAAAGAATCATCTGCAAAAAATAAATGGGATAAGATAGGAGCATTTCTCGCAATTTTGAGTCCATGTAAAGCCTTGGTCCGAATAGCATCATCAATAAGAACACCAAGGCCTTCAGCACATAAAAGGAAGAGATACGGGGAAAGTGGGTCACCCTGCCGAAGCCCCCTGCTTGGCTCAAAATACTCACCAAGCTTCCCATTCACCTGAACTGAATACCGAACCGTTCGAACACATCTCATAATAAGTTCCACCACGCGCGCAGAAAAACCCATAGCAACCATTATATTTTCAAGGTAAGACCATTCCACTCTATCGTACGCTTTCACCATGTCTAACTTCAGTGCACAAAACCCCTTACGCCCCTTAGTCTTCCTCTTTAGGTAATGAAAAGCTTCAAATCCCAACAAAGCGACATCAGTAATAAGCCGACCAGGCACAAAAGCACCCTGGTTATGATGAATTAAATCCCCCAAACACAGTTTAAGCCTATTTGCAATTACCTTAGTAATCACCTTCATCACAACATTACAGAGACTAATCGGGCGAAACTCCGAACAAGACAAAGGATGCTTAGTTTTGGGAATTAACGTAATAATGGTATGATTTAAATCAGATGGATCAGCCCCCTCATTGAGAACAGACAAAACAGTACGAGTCACATCAGAACCAACAATGTGCCAATGTTTTTGAAAAAATATTGGAGACATACCATCAGGTCCAGGAGCCTTAGTCGGAAACATTTGATCAAGTGCAGCCTTCACTTCCGCCCCTCTATACTCGGCCTCTAGAGTAAGTAGCATTGCCTCGGTAACCCGACAACCAATCTTCTCCGTGATTATACTGTCCTGGGAACACCCATCAGAAGAAAAAAGATGAATGTAGTACGATCGGAACTCATCAGCAATCCGAGTCTCATCCCGAAGCACATCCCCGGTAAGAGTAGTAATTTCAGAAATCAAATTTCGTTGGCGACGAACTTTTGCACGATGGTGAAAGAATCTCGTGTTCCTATCACCCTCCTTCAGCCAATCAATTCTAGAGCGTTGAGCCCACATTAATTCTTCCCGACATAATAACTCATCACGCTCACGAAGAATAGAGGAGATACGCTGTTTGGTCAGACTACATAAAGGAGAACTCTGGAGCTTTGATAGTTCAGCTTCTAAAGTACTAAGACGTCGACGAACACTGCCAAAACTAGAACCCTCCCAAGCCTTAAGATTATCTGAGCATTTTTTTATCCTGTCGACAAGATTGGCCGTAGGACCTAATATATTCCAACCCAATTCAATTTGCGGCACTAAATCATCATGACGCATCCACATTGTTTCAAATCTGAACCGTTTCTCTCTTCTAATCCTTTCCGTCTCCATTCCACAAAATTCTCACCCTCTTGCCCATTGGACCAGGTAAAATCGAAGCCCCCTTGCGGGATTTCACTAAACCCACATTCGTCAACCGTATTTTGAAAATTATCAATCCTGGATAGTGGGATATGTCGACCACCCCGCTTCTCTAACAGGGAAAGAATTTCATTAAAATCACCGGTACATAACCAGGGAAGATTAACTCGTGGTCGAAGCTGAGATAAAAGGTCCCAAGATAGGTGTCGAGCAGACTCTTCCGGCCACCCGTAGAAACTAGTATAGCGCCAATGAACAGCTCCCTGTACAATCCACCATGATTCCACATTCAAAACCCATCCTCCACTTAACCCTCTCCGCTTCCAACGTCTTTAGTTTGGTTTCACACAGGAAAACCATTTGGGGATTACAGGCTCGTACTAGCCTGCATAGTTCCCGAACTGCACGTGGACTCCCCAACCCCCGGCAGTTCCAACTTAGGTGATTCATTGCTCTCGGCAGGGTCGCTCCGCGACCGCTGCCGTATCACAGGTATCCAAGGAGACATCCGAAACTGAGGCGAGCCTCTTGCTAACAGGATGTGACTCAGAACCTATCTCAATGTTTTTCCTCTTCTCACCAACCGTAGCTTCCCTATTCAGCTCCAGTCGGCCAGCCGGACAAGGTCCAGCCCGAGCCCGTTTCTGCCATGATTTCTTGACAACCCGTCCCAAACTTGCCTCCCTAATCAAACTGGTGTCTTGCTCAACTGCGCAGACACTGGAACCTGGGCCCAAATTAACTTCACCGAGAGCAACTCGATCAAGAATCCCCGATTCTCGACTCCCCTCCTGATCCTGGACATACCGCCAATGAGATTCCAGAGATGTAGCACCAACCGAGAGATTCTGCACAAACGGGATGCTTTAATAACCAACACATAGAAACATTCATATGCTTTAATAACCCCTTCGTCCATCATATTGGACCATTCAATCTTTCACCTCCTCAATCTCTCTGAAACCACTTCAATTTCCTTCCATCTTTTCTCAAATTATGTATAAATTTTTTACAAAACCCTCTCTCTTCCTTCCCCCTCTCACACGCAACAATATCTTTAGAATATCAACGAGGATTTATTGTAATTGGCTAATTTTGTTTTTAGTTGGAGACACTGATAACTACTTTTATTATTTAAAAATGTATTAAATCATAACTAATTCCATACTTGTTTTTATTTTTAATGACAACAGATTTCTCATGTTTTCCGAAATATGATCAGAACTTTGGTTCCTTTATTTAAGACACATCAATATTTTTATTGTAATAATGTAATTAACATGACTACGTACTCAAACTCGAACTAATAACGAACCATGAAATAAATACACCATTGATTTACTAATCATTAAACAATGAAGTACCAAACATGTACTCCTTCGATTTTTCCTCCCCTGAGTTCCAGTCACAACTACTCATAACCCCGAGGTGTTGGGAACCTAGGCACCTGCTCAGCCGGCACACGGAGAGGGGCAACATTGGCCGAGCCGGAGCCGGAGCTGGAGGAGGAGGCTCCTGAATTCATACGGATCTTCTGCTGGTATTTGTAGAAAATCTCCACCAGGATCTTCTTGAAGTAATCTTCGATGTCGGCGAGGCCCTGTCGGTCGATCTGCTCGAGAGGGTTGTTCCACCAAGCGTTCACCCGCTCACTCCTCTCGACATCGTTTCGTTGCTTCAGCTTCTTTTCTCTTTCCTTTTCCTCGTCCACCTTTGCCATTACGTTGTTGAGCATCTCGTTTAGCGTATTGATGTCGGATGTCTGCTTGTCCTCCATGAGCTGGTCCACAATGTCCTTCACTTCTTCCTGCCCAAGGAAACGCTTTATGACTGCTTCAGTAGAAGGGTGCCCGAAAGAGTAAGTTTTGCCTGCACGAGATATTTGACACAACACTATTTAATCTTCGGAGAAATTGTAGTTCTTAGATTATATTTTTAGTCAATTGATATTTATTAAATTAATATGGAAAAATTTAACAACGTGGAATTTTTACTAAAAATAAAGAAGAATTTTTTTTAAGAATTAATAAAATAAACTTATGTTTATTATGTTTAGGAATAACATATTTTATTTATCCAATATGTGAAAGATAGATATTCTCCAACTCATATTCAGATTAAATAAAATAAATTGAACTTAACAAAAAGAGTGTGGTTTAGTTACCTCTCTTTGAAGGGGAGAATATCCCGATGCCCACTTGAGCACCAGTTAGGATGGCCAGCTCGCTTGCTTTCTTATTGACCCCGGCCTTGCGCTTTGAGAAGGTGACCCACCTATCCTCCTCGTTTTCTATATATTTGATCTCAATCTTTTGCTTTCCTTTCGTCTTCTTCTCGTTGTTGTTGGTTCCTGACATTGTCAAGCTATATTCTTTGTTTTCTCTCTTTCAATTTGTGAAGACAATTGAATTGGTTAAAGCTATTTATATGTGACAAAATGGCCTAATGAGAGGTAGATAAGAGCAGAATATTTTGGTAATAAGTATTAGCCAGTTGTCATACCATATAGAGCACTCAAATAAATAGTATCATGTAGTATGTTTGTTCCATCTAAAAAAGACTCGATTGTAGATCGTGTAATTTTTTGTTGCGCATATATCCGAAAATTTAGTTTATTTTCTTTCTTGTACCAATTAGTCATCTATCATAGCACTTTTTGTAAGTGGTTAGTCATTTTTTGTTGCATGATAAGATTATCATAAACTAGCTTCTAAAGTAGAACTTTCTTGCCTTGTAAGATTATGAAAAACTAGCTTATCAGAAAGCGACTTTGAATTTAGTGTTGCATATCTATTACGCTACAACGCTATGTTGGATCAAGTTTAGGCCGCGAGATCAAAAAGAAAAATTAATTAGTTGATCTAACGACCCATGAAAGTAGAAGGCACTTTTATTTTTTGAAAACAAGAGAAAAAATAGAGAGAGAGAAAGGGGGGAGAGTACGAGGAAGGAGAAGGATTGAAAAGGAGGAGAGCCTGGAGATTCGTCGCACCTCAAAGAACCTTTCTGGCAAGGATAATCTCGACAACGACAATGTGATACATTCTCTTTTGCTGATCCACAATAGCGTGTCTCTATAACTCCACCTATCTTGACATTCTCGTAGCCGCGCTAGCATACAAACTCCACTAAAATTTTGAAACCATCATTTAGATGTTATCGTTCTCTCCGTAACTTTGTTAGCAATGAGTTTATGGTTAATCAATAAATAGGTGGTTATTTTGTCAATAGTTTGCCCATATTATTCAATAATTTTCTTAGTTATATTCAGTGGTTTGCCGAGACAGACCAATCCATTAAATTAGACAGTTGAATTAATCTTACCAAATCGTCGTATCAATCATATGAATCCACTGAATGAATTAGACCAAATTATTAAATCAATCTAATCAATTTATCATCATCGCCACCACCTTCAATCTAGGTAGAAACTCTCAAACCATTGTTTAGATGTCGCTGTTTTGTCCATGACGATGATGGATTGATTAGATTGATTCAATAGTTTGGTATGATTGATTCAATAGTTTGGTCTATATGTTATTATAGATTTATCTCATTGATATAATGATTTAGTATAATTGATTCAATAGATTGATATGTGTCATTCAATAGTTTAGTCTTTTTGGTTCAATATTTTGGTCTCTTTGATTAAAATATTTTGGTTTGTTTGATTCAATAGTTTATCTATTTAATTCAATAGCTTGGTCTATTTAATTTAATGATTTGGTCTTTTTGGTTCATGGTTTGGTCTCTTTGATTTAATAATTTTGTTTATTTAATTCGATAATTTGATCTATTTGATTCAATGGTTTAGTATATTTGATCTAATAATTTAGTCTATCTTATTTAATAATTTGGTTAGTTTGAATAAAAATATCTAATAAATTACAAGAAAAAGAAGAGAGAGAGAGAGAGAGAGAGGGAGAGAGAGAGAGAGAGGGAGAGAGAGAGGAGAGTACAAGGAAGGAGAAGGATTGAAAAGGAAGGAGAGCCTGGAGATCCGTCGTACCTCGAAGAACCTCTCGAGTGAGGATAATCTTGACAATGACAATGTGCTAGAGTTTCTCTTTTGTTGATCCACAACAGTGTCCATATTTCCACCTATCTTGACATCCTCATAGTCGTGCTAGCATACAAACTCCCCTAAAATTTTGAAACCATCGTTTAGATGTTATCGTTCTCTTTGTGACTTTGTTAGCAATAATTTTATAGTTAGTCAATAAATCAGTGGGTATTTTGTCAATTTTTTGCCTAGATTATTCAATAATTTTCTTAGATATATTCAATGGTTTGCAAGTTATATTCAGTAGTTTGCCGAGATAGACTAATCCATTAAATTAGATCGTTAAATTAATCTTCCCAAATCATTGTATTAATCATATGAATCTATTGAATGAATTAGACCAAATTACTAAATCAAGTATGATTAATTTATCACCATCGCCATCACCTTCAATCTAGGTGGAAACTCTCAAACCATTATTTGGATGTCGATGTTTTGTTCATGACGACGATGGATTGATTAGATTGATTCAATAGTTTGGTATGTATGTTATAATAGATTTATCTCATTGATATAATAATTTAGTATAATTGATTCAATAGATTAATATGTGTCATTCAATAGTTTAGTCTTTTTGATTAAATATTTTGGTTTCTTTGATTTAATATTTTAGTTTGTTTGATTCAATAGTTTATCTATTTAATTCAATAGCTTGGTCTGTTTAATTTATGGTTTTTTGATTGATGGTTTGGTCTCTTTGACGTAATAATTTTGTTTGTTTAATTCAATAATTTTATCTATTTGATTCAATGGTTTGGTCTATTTGATTTAATAATTTAGTCTATTTTATTTAATAGCATGGTTTGTTTGGATAAAAATACCTAATAAATTACAAAAAAAAATATTATCAAATTAATTATTCAATACAGTATATCATTTGATTTAAATGGACAAACTATAGAATATAACTGGATAAATTATTTGATGTAATTGGACAAACTGTTTAATATAATCAATAAAATAATTGGATATAATTGATCAAACTGTTAAATATGACTCGCAAACTATTGAATATAAAAATGCAAACTATTAACAAGATCAATAACCCATTCATTTACAAGCCCATCATCGTATTGACTAAATAGTTTGGTATGTTTAATCAATGAATTTGTTTGATTAATACAGTAGCTTGGTAGGATTAATTGAATAGTTTGATTCAATATATTGATCTATTTGTTCAAACTATTGAATAAACTTACAAACTATTGAATATAACTAAGAAAATTATCAAATAATATGAATGATGTTACAGAAAGAACAATGACATCTAAGTGATAGTTTCGAAATCTCGGTAGAATTGAGATGTCAACACGGCAACAAGGATGCCTAGGTGGGTAGAATTCTGAAGGAATGCCATCATGGATCAATAGAGGAAAAACTCCAGCGTATTGTCATCATTAAGATCATCCTTGTTGAAGAGGTTCCTCAAGGTGTGGTAGGTCTCTCGGCTATCCTTCTCCTTATTTTTCATTCCTCGTACTCCTCTCTCTCTCTCTCTTTCTTTTTTTTTGGTTAAGTTTTTTGCCTAAAAGACCATAATATCCATGCTTATAAGTCTATAAATCATAGAATTTTATGATTCAAATGAATAAAGGGAGATATATCAAAGTAAAATTAGAAGGTGAGTAAAATGTATGAGATCGTAGCCATACATTTTAAAATATGAAATCTACGATTTAAATGGATGATTTTTTTTTTATTTTGTAGTTGATGTTGCCTCATTAAATATTCCTTTTGTTGAGAATAATATCAATCAGTTACTAAATTTTGATAAAGAATATTTATTAGTTAGTATAATATAAATTACCATCTAACCTTAATCATAACCATAATCATAACTCTAATTCCTAGTATATATTAGTGAGTGGAAATTACTGAAAATCTTAAATATTCTGTTGAATTAAAGTTTTTTAGATGAGTTTGAAAAACTATGTCTTAAGATTAATGTTTGAAGCATTGAATATTTGTGACTTATTATTAAAATAAAAAGTTCATGTTAAATTTATATATGTAATATATTTTTATAATTTTTAAATTTTATAAAATCTTATAATTCGGTGAGAGCTATATTAAGTGAAATTTCAATTTTGATAGCTATATTAAGTTCTACAACACCAAATCAGGATCATCAATTGTGTGTTGTATATTTATAAGCTTGGGTATAACAGTCATTTACATAGCTTATCAGAACAAACCATTAGTTATAACCATTAAATATAACTAAGAAAACTACTGCATAAATTGAGTAAACCATTGAATAATCCAAATAAACTATCGACAAAATCAACCACCCATTTATCGACAAACCAGAAACTCATCATCGGCAAACTCACTGAGAGAACATCAGCATCTAAGCAAAGGTTTTGGAGTCTCCACATGGATTGATGATGATGGTGATGAACTGATTATATTGATTCAATAGTTTGGTCTGTTTGATTCAATGGATTGATCTAATTGATATGATAGTTTAGTAAGATTGATTCAATGAATTTGTCTATCTGGCAAACCATTGAATATGACTCGCAAACTATTACATGTAACTCAGAGAATCATTAAATAAATTGGATAAATTACTGAATAATTTGAGAAAATTATCAATAAAATCAACTGTCTTTTTATCGACAGCCATAAACCCACCGATAACAAAGTCATAGAGAACGATGATATCTAAGTAATTATTCCAGAGTTTCTAGGTAGATCGACGACAATGGTGATAGATTAATTAGATTAATTCAATAGTTTGATCTATTTGATTCAATCAATTTATCTAACTGATATGACAATTTGGTTTGATTAATTCAATGGTTTCATTCAATGGATTGCTCTATTAAGATAAACCATTGAATATAACTTGCAAACTATTGATAACCAAAAACACTATTGAATAAACTAGATAAACTATTGAATAATCTGGGGAAGTTATAGACAAAATCAATTACCCATTTATCGACAAACCAAAAAGCCATCATGAGGTTAGTCATAGAGAAAACGGCAGCATCTAAGCAATAGTTTTGGAATCTTGACGGAGTTTGGATGTTAGTGTGTCTACGAGGATGCCAAGGTGTATAGAGTTCTAGAGCGACGATGTAGTAGATCTGCATAGGAATAACTCCAGCATGTTGTCATCATCGAGATCTTCCTCACTCGAGAGGTTTTTTGAGGTCTTTCTGCTCTCCTTTTTTTATCCTTCCTTCTACTTTCTGATACTCTCCTCTCTCTTCTTTATGTTATTTTAAAATGACGAAAAATACCCTCCGGTTGTCTGAACCGTTACATCAATTAATTAATTTTCTTTATTGACCTAAAGATGCAAACTTGGCCACCATGGTACTATTATCCAATAAACATAAACTATTCAATCCAAGCCCTATTTTTTTTGCAAGAGATGCTTTTTTGCTGCCTTAAAGGATTATGAAAATAAAAACTAACTTCCATAGTATAATTTTCTTGTCTTATAAGATTATGACACTTTTCATGGCAAGTGGTACTTTTGTTTCCTTATAAGATTATGAAAAAGTAGCTTACAAAGTAGAATTTTCTTGCCTTATAAGATTATGACACTTTTCATGGCAAGTGGTAATTTTTTCCTTATAAGATTATGAGTCTTCTTATGGTAAGTAGTCGGTCATTTTTTTGTGACCTTATAAAATTGTGAAAAACTAAAACTAGTTTCCAAAGTAGAATTTTCTTCTTTCTAGAAGAGCACGCGCCTAGTCCAGAACCAAATTCGAAAAGAATTGGATCGGATAGAACCATGAAGACCAGCCCTAAATTCATAATTTTCAGAGACAACGTACAGACAACCAATTGAACAGCAAAGGAAACACGGGCTTAATCTATATTCACGGAAGACAACAATAAATGTCAAAATGATAGAACAACAAAGGAAACACGAGCTTAATCTATATGAATTTGGCTTGAATGGGGACTAGAGATTTAGTCCACATATGGTGACACCAATCTAGATTATCCGATTAGTATCTTTTTAAAAAAATTATAATCTAATAGTTTAAATAGTTCAAAGATATTTTTGACTATTAACTAAACCTAAAAAATCAAACAGTTAATGACTTCCTCTTTTTTAACAACATTATCATAAATATTTCTATTTTTAAGCAACTTTTAAATTTAAATGTAGTTATTCCATTTCCTATTTATCTTTCTCTCTCTCTCTCTCCTTCTTCGTCTTATTCTCTATTCTAGGTTTTCCAAAATCTCTCAATATTCTCCCAAATAGTTTATTCGCGATGAAGAAGAAGCTCGAGACTCGTTTTTGCTGGTTGAATTTTTCTAGTTTGCTGGTTGCTGGTTTGTTGGTTTGCTGATTAAAATTAGGTGTGTGGTTGCAAGATTGGAGAGAGAAAGATATATTGGTGGTTTTACTAAACCACTCTTGGTCCCCATATGGGGACTAAATATTAGTTCCCAACCAAGCTGATCCTAATCTATATCGATCTCAAAACTATATGGACTCACTCTACCGCTTATTCACAGATTAAAAATTAAGATTTATAGGGTATGTTTGGTACGACTTCTAGACAAGATAGAACAGTACAGAACAGGAAAAGATAGGCTGGGACAAGAAGTTTTTTAATCCTATCACATGTTTCGAAACAAACTATGACTACTTTACCCTTCTTCTCCTAAAATTAATTCTCTAGAAACCTTTACTAAGCAACAATACTTTTTCCAAATATTCTACATTAATCAATAATTGGACAAAATTTTAATATTGGTGAGAAACAAAAATTCTTATTTTTTATTTTTAATCTTTATTTTTGAATCTTATAATTTAATTCATGTCAAATTTTTTAGAGAAAATCAATATTAGTTTGTGTTATAGAGATAAGATTTGTGAAAAAAGTGATTTATTAGAAGATAGAGATAAGACTTATTGGATCCATCAAGAAAAAAATTATTACATAAAAAAATAATTAAAGGAAAGAGAAAACACAAGAAAGAGAGTGGTTGGGGAAGGATAATTTTGGAATATTCATGTAAATAAGTTTCAAGCCCAGGACAAATTTCCTTGTCCCACGTGGAAGGCAGGGACATATTTTAGAAATTGGACAGGACAAAAAGTAATTTTTGTACGGGCCTATTTTACCACCAAACTTAAAACTGGACTAAATTTTATGTTCAGTCCAGTCATATCTTGATAAACAAACGCACTCATAGGTACTTGCTTTTCTTTTAACGGTTTTTTTTATAAGTAAAATGTTTTGCTCCTTAATAGCTCCAAAAAGATTACATCAACATAGAATCATCATGGATAAAACTAGATAAAATCTATCAAAATATAGCCTACAAGATAAATTTTATCTAGTTCCAAGAGTACATGACACCAAGCCAAACACATTAAAGAATGAAATTGCCATGATAGCATTAAAAACATCAAGGAGGATCAAAATTCCACGGGGAAAATTGACCACGAGCCGTAAGTTTGATCACATGGAGGATTTCTGAAGTGTCTTTTTCCCAAGAGCACCGAGCAAAGCTCCACATCAAGTCCATCCAAGTCATTGATAATAGAACCAAGGCAACGGGGGCGATGGAGAGGTCGTAGGCTATTTTACTTTCGCTTTTTGCAGTGGGAGCTTCACCAGAGTGGCAGCCTTTTTCGTGAGCCTCCTTTTGCAACAGCTAGACCTGATCGGGGGTGGTACTAAAGAATCACGAGTACCAACCCATGGTTGGGGCAGTGATGCAACATCCAAAGGCCTCCCATCCAAAGTAACAACACACTCTACAAGCCAAGCATTCATGGGGTCAACAGGTCGCTATGCGACGACCTCTACTTGCACCTCCACCACTACCTCAGAAATCACATCTAAGCCTACCATAACAGCACCTGTATCAACTTGCACGATAGCCTTCCCAACTAAGCCCTCCGCCTCTAACAGTGCCTCAGAAATCACATCTAAGCCAACTGCATCAATCACAGTTCGAGGAAGATAAACATCAACCTCAATGGAAGTGTCCTCGGCCTGATAGTCCGAATCAGCTTTCACCAAATCAGAAGCTCGCTCTACAACCAAATCAACTTCTAAGTAGGCAGGGAAAGAAGGAGTAGAGCTTGCAGCTGCATCGGGAGGATCCGAAAATAGGAGGGAGGTAGGGCAACCAACGACAGATAACAAAAGATTCGTCCATATGTCTTTGAAAAAGGGTAACATAGCGTTGACCCAGAGCTGGGCATCATCGACCAAGCATGAACGACCAGCTTTGAGAAGAGCCGCAACCACGCATCTAAAAAACCAATCATCAACAAGCGCATCTGGAGACTTGAGCTCGGGGACCTCCAGGCAATCCATAAAGATGGGAGTAGGAGGGGCCATAGTGACAGGGCAGCCCTCCCTAACCCATTGAGGCCCGAGCGGAATAGAGACCTTAGGAGGAGCTAATGGTTTACTCTCATTATCTTTAAGAACAACGATTTAAGTATGATCCGTGTTCAAAAAATCGAGAAGAACTGGGTAACAAGCATTGTATGATACAATTGATTCGTTTAATAAGAAAAATCTAAAAAATTTCAAGCAATCAAATCTAAAAAATACCAAGTAAGGCGTGGTGAGATGGGGAATTTGCTATCTTTATTTGTAATTAATAAACATAATTTAATTATATTACACAAATTCAAGTATCCTAAAATTATATATAGATAGTCCCTTATGTTTTTTAAAAACTAAGAATTGATAATAAAAAAAATGGGCTTTAGATCTTTTCGGTCCAGATCACCCTAATATCTACAGTTGCCCAAAAGCCGACAATAAGACCACGCATACCAACGGGGGCCGACAATAAGACCACGCACACCAACGAAGGAGTGACGCTATCATCCTGACGCATGCACTACACGCACAACTCAAGTATCGAGGGGTCAGGTGTGGCTGACATGATTAGCTCCCTCTACCACGCGGCGCCCCTACATGTCTTGTTTGGTCAATGTTGTATTTTTTGGGTATTCTTATTTTTTTAAAACATTTTGAGAAAAAAAAAATTAAAATTCTTTTTTTCACTTTACACCATTTTTTTGATAAATTTTTTATATTGTTACTAATTTTATAAAATATTTTTTATTATATAATTTTATGTAATTTAGTTTGTAATTATGCAATTTTGTAAAATATCTCTAATTTAATATAATTATATAAATTTAGGTAATTATGTATTTTTCTAAAAATTTGTATAGTTATATAATTTGGCAATATATGAAGTTTAGTAAAAAAATTAATTTGGAAAAATTATATAATTATGTAATTTTATATAATTATGTAATTATATGTTTTCATTTTGTAATTATACAATTATATAACTTGATTAATTTAAAATTAATTTCAATATTATAAAATTAGTTCATAATTATATTCAAATTTAATATAATTAGTTATATTAAAAAGTCCCTTTAGTATGACAAAATTGTACCATTTGGCCCCTGAAGCCGGAATTGGAGCTTTTCTCCGGTGAGAGACCTCGTGAAAAAACAAAAGTACCCCTGATCGAAAAAAAAACTCTCTCCGGAAGAGGAGAGAGAGAAGGAGGAGGAGGAGGAAGGTGGAGGAAGAGGGAAGAAAAGGGGGGAGGAGGAAGAGGAGGGAGGAGGAAGGAGGAGAGGGGAGGAGGAGGGAGGAGGAGTGGGAATTTCGGAGGGAGGAAAGAGGAGGAAGGAGGAGAATGAGAAAAGTGGAGGAGGGCGGAGGAGAGGGGAGGAGGAAGAGGAAGGAGGAGAAGGAGGAAAGTGGAGGAGGAGAGGAGCGGAGGAGATGAGAGGAGGAGGAGGGGGGAATTTCGGAGGGAGGAGAAGGAGGAAAGTGGCGGAGGAGAGAAGAGGAGGAGGAAGAGGAATTTCGAAGGGAGGAAAATGAGGTGGAAGGAGGAGGAGGAAGGAGGAAAGTGGAGGACGAAGGAGGAGAAATCGAGGAGGAGGATGGAGGAGGAGGGAGGACATAGGAGAAAAGTGGAGGATGAGAGGGGAGGAGGAGGGGAAATTTCGGAGGAAGGAGGAAGGAGGAGAGGAGGAGGAGGAGGAGGAGGGCGGAGGAGCAAGAGGGTCAAGGAAGAAGAAGGTAGAGGAGGAAAAAGGAGGAGGAAGAGAAAGGAGGAAGAAGGAAAATGAGAGAGAGTGTTTTTAGGTTAGGGATATATTTGTCATTTTCCGTGGTGTCTCGTCGAAAAATTTTCCGGTTCCAATTTCATGGGCCAAATGGTACAATTTTGTCATACTAAAGAGACTTTTTAATTGAATTGTAAATTAGGAGAGGTCCAGAGTTAAATTTTTCAAACTATAGCGAGTCAGATATAATTTACCCAAAAAATATGTGTACGCTGAAACTAAAATGTAGCAATGGCATGGGTCCAAAGAAAAAACTGGGTTGAGGAACGAGATTGACACCAGAGAAAAACTGTAAAGACGACGCCCGGATTATATGAGTGCGGAGGCTCCAACCCACCAAGTCCAACCTTCCTCACCCTCTCTCCCACTCAATCACGTCACTCTCGTAGAGCTCCATGCCCGCCTCTTCTCGTCTTGCTCTTGAAGTTCCGCTTCACAAGAACCCTTTTCCGTATAGCTCCTTTAAGGGAGAAAACGGTGTAAAGACAGCGTCTTGGCGACTGCCCACTTCAAAGCCTTTTTTCTAATGGATCTTCTGGTCAGTTTTATCTAATACCCACTGCCTTTTTTGGGTCTGTTTCTGGTTGTTTTAGGGTCTGAAGGGTCTGTAGATTTTGCAGTTTCGGGCTTAACGTGTCCTTGCCAGAGGACCCTTTTGAGTTTGGAGACTGCCCATTAAGCAAGCCTATTGAAAGAGGAACTCTTTTGGTGGCCTGCTTGCATTACGGTTACTGTTCTGGCGGTTATTGTTTCGATTTGGGGTAGAGGAGGTTGTAGGTGGTAGCTGCCTTTTCAGATGTTAGCTCGGGCTTTTGGTATTTAGCTATGGTGATTAGGGTCTGTTAGGTGGTTCTAGTAATTGAAAACCTCAACTCTTTGGTGCTTTCTCGTGTCGATGTGGCAGTAAAGGGAACTCTTTTGTGGATTGGAAATAGGAGTTCATCTCACTGGAGCGGGAACACTGCATGGTGCATTGATATCTGAAGGATTTTATTGGAGAGTCTATCCGTGCGGTTGTGGGCACAGAGAGGAGTGCCAGGCACACGTTCTATGTTGTTGCTGATGAGTTTGTTCGGGCTAATGGCACGGAAAATGCTCTCCACACTGGATTTAGATGGAATTGATAAGGGAGGTCATTGATTGGCTCACTTCAATGTTGTCGAAGCAGCATAGAGAGGGTGATTGGACCAGTATGAATCTCTGCCCAAATATCTTACTTACCCTATTTAACCCATTTCTGCTCTGATGTTTTGTTTATGCATACGCACTCGTTTTTGAAGTCATATCTTAACTGAATATTAGCTCATTAAATGATTTTATCTTGGTAAATAGGGGCGCTACCTGTGCATTTAGTTAAATGCCAACTTCTCTTGTACCTTCATGAGTTCTTATTCTGGTTTTGCTTCTGGCTCCAACTTTCAATTGTTAAGTAGATGCCCATCCGCTTATTAAGCAGTTTTTCAGAATGTGGTTAATGAGAATGCAACTTATCTTAAGCATTGAATGCAATTGTGAAAAATTGTGTCCCTTCTGTCCTCAATTGCACGGTATGTACAATGGTGCCAAATTTGGGCACTTTTATGAGTTCTTATTATTGTTTTGCTTCTTGGTTCATCTTTCACTCCTAAATTAGATGTTCTTCTGCGTGTTGAGCAGCTCTTCAGAATGTAGTTAACGAGAACAAAACTTGTTGTCAGAACTGAATGCAATTCTGGAAAATTCCATGTCCCTCACGTTAATGAATGCATCTGTTCCATTGTCCATTACCCAATAAATGGTGATGTAATTGGTGCATCTACGCTGATGCCAAATTTGGGCACCTTTTTGAGTTCATTCTGCTTTTGTTTCTTGGTTCATCTTCAATACATAACTACATGTCCATCCAGTTATTGAGCCGTGTTTTAGAATGTTAGTTAATGAGAACACAACTTGTCGTAAGAATTGAAATTCTAAACAAAAGCTGTGTGCTGGACTCCCTGGTCTCTAGGGGACATCGTCTCTCTATGCACTGTTGCATGGAAAAGGAGAAAAAGGAGGGAGGGGATGGTTTACTTATTGCCATTCTGTCAAAAACTTGTGTGTTCCCACTTCCCATGTTTCATTGATCTCTTGTTTTCTCCAGATCTTTCTTTGCTAGCTAGTTAAAGGTGAAAATAATATGTTAATTAACACGAAAGGAGGTGCGACATGTACGAAATGTATTGGTACTAAGTCTGAAGTTCCCGATGTGCGCATACAGTAGTTTATGTTTTGTTTTGCGAAGTTCTGAAAAAAGCTTTTGGCTTCTTTTTCTAAACATCCTATCATCTGCTCAAGGACTGAACATGATCTGCAATACTCACGAAAGTCTATGCCCATGTACATTATCTGTAGCGAAACATTTTTAATTTTATGACGGCACTTTAAAACGTAGTACCTCTGATCGCAGAATCGCCGAAGCATGACTGGGTTCAAGCTGTAGATTCTTTAGACGACCAGGTCAATGAGCATGGCGCTCATCAGTCCCAGGTAGTATAGTGGGATCTGCTGTTTGTCACTTCATGTGGTGATAGGAGGCAACTTGTTTCCTAATTATGTTTTGTCATACATTGCAGAACCGCCTTTACTGGAACTTGCATGGACAAACTTTAGACATCGTATGGTCAGGTGTTGCCTGGACTTGTGGGAAGCAGTTGATGCATTACCCCGCATTTAGCCGAAATGGAACGGAAATAGTGGTAAGAATCTGTTCTTAATGGTAAAGAACATCTAGAATTTCCAATTGGGATGAACTAGATTGCAATTTCCCCATGAGCGGTTAGCCAAAGACCATAGCATCCAATTGCTACCTAGAAAAAGGAGAACTTATTTTCTTTTGGAACGGTTTTGTTTGCTTAAAGCATTAAGCAACTCCTTGACATCTAAAACTAGCATTTGAATCTGCTTTTATTGTTTCTGACTGGTTATCTACGGTCTCTTGTATATAAACTCCATCTTGTTTGTCACACAGATTCAATCCTTTGTCTTTGTCATGGCTAAAGGCCAGAATCATTACCTCGCTTATTCAAAAGACATATACGAAGATAAGAAGGGCCAGAAAAAAGTCAAAGTCAGGTGGTTTCACCACGACCAAGAAGTTAAGGGGGCTGTTCCTCTTGAGAAATTCTCACCCAAAAGAAGTTTTCATAATGTCTTACTCGCAACGCGGAGTGTGTCAATGACCAGCCACTGTCTTAAACATTTTGAGAATTGCACTGCTGCTTTTTCTAGATCTTTATCAAGAAAAGTGCACGTGTGCTTTAGGGGGTATTTTGACCAACCCATTCTTTGCTACCTGAACTCCAAACTGCTTCTGGGAGCCGACTCCTTGGGCTTTGGAGCTAATGAAAAAAAATGAAGAATGCAGTCAAGGTGAAAATAGAAAGCTAGGATCTAAGAAACCCGGAAAGAGAAGATCAGTCAGAAACTACCAGCTACTTGTCTTCATGTCCTAACTTGAGATTTTTTTGTCAGGCTTGAGACTGCTCCCCCTTAAACAGTGGCAGAAGCCGTTGTTCCAAGTTGACGAGAAGATCGAGCTGTTATGCCAAGATAGTGGTGTACATGGTTGCTGGTTCAGGTGTACAGTCTTAGAGGTATCGCCCAAGCATATAAAGGTTCAGTATGATGATGTGCAGGATGAAGATGAGTATAGCAATCTGAAGGTATGTATCAAGTTGCAATGGTGATCTTCTATAGAACTTGGAACCTGCCTCTGAAATGACATTTGTTGCCACCTGATTTTTTTTTGTAGGAATGGGTCACAGGGGGGTATCAGGTGTTCTGGCCGTCAAACAATTCGACCGCCTCTGCCTCCGAACGAGCCAGCAGACGTTGACCTTGATGTCAGGTCAGCAGTTGATGCATGGTGGTGGGATGGCTGGTGGGAAGGTGTCGTTACTGGAAATCCCTGTCTTTCAGATGATGCACTGCAAATACACTTTCCTGGTATGCTTATTTGTTTACTTCGGTTGAAAATCTGTTTGTGATTCATTTTCTTTACATAGCTTACATGTTACAATTGCTGATGCAGGTGAGAAATTCTTTTTGAACGTACATATAAAGGAATTGCGAGTTTCAAGAGATTGGGCTGGTGGCCAGTGGATTGACATACAGTAAAAATCAGGTATATTATCTGCCATATCAAAACAAATAAGCGTCGACACCAAAAAGTCCATATTCTTTGGGGTAGCCAAGGATGCAAAATCTGATGGTTTTGACAAGATAGCTGTTGTTGTCCTGAAGATACTAATTTAAGCAGCATTCAAGAGGAAGAATTGGCTAGTTATGGCTGTGTATGGAAGAGGCAGATGATTTTGTTGATGGGAAGCCTCCATAGTGGTGTAGTAAATAGCGCAGATTCATGCGAGCGGAAGTGAAGGTCAGCGCAGGGCTGACAGTGTAATTGATGGCAGTAACGGCTTGATCGAAGATTCTCTCCTACTGTCGGTTTTTGGTTACACGAATAGTATAGTTAGGGGAAGGATACATTGTATATATAGAAGAACCAGGGCAAGTGCCATTTCTCAACTTGCCTTAGGTTTAGCATTTATAGGTGTATAGTTTGATGTTGCTTGGCTGTGTATCTCATGCTCTTGTAGACTAAGTTGTACAAAGTTTATACTAAGATCGTATCCAATGTTATGTTGATTCAATCTGCATTTTGGTGGGTGCTCGGATGCCGGGTAGTTATTCCGAGTTTATCATTCGTTGGCTAATGTCGGCATGTGTAGCAAGTAACTACCAGAGTAACTCTGTTGTAATGTTAGCAATACCTTCGTGAGGCATCTATTAAGTTTTATGATACTTGGAATCCCCCATTACAGTGCTTGCATGGAAAAGGATCACAAAAAATTGGCATTGTAAGAAACTAGACAAAGAGGAAGAATGAGTATCATAGTCTTAGCCACTGGTCTCCCATTATGAAAGACTTGTTGAGGAATGGCCTTGCTTGCTCATAAGTGAGCGGTTTCAACCATGGCACCCGTCCTCTCGTGTTGGAACCTCTCCCGCTGCACTCGTATTCTCCGAACTCAACCGTCTTTTGCTTGTCTGGATGGTTCCAGTCACTCCAACCTGAAGGAACTATGATGTCTGCCATCTTGCAGTAGGAGTACACTGCCCTTGAGTAGTTCCCCCAGGCTCTTCCCAGAAGGATCTTACCAGTCCCGTTAACTACGCAGCTAACAAACGAGAAGCCCGTGTCCTCGTCCGGCAAGTCCCTGTGATGAGCTGCAATCGCCCCGGACTTCTTAGCTATGGATTGCAGGGTGCACTCCTGTTTCAGATACAAAGCAACAGAACATCTTAGGCGATCACAAAACAAAAACTGCTCGCTGAAAGAGACCAAGGGAAGGTGTATCTTGCACTAACATGGAAAAGGGATCTTGCCCTGCCAAAGATGAAGTCGACAGTCCCTTGAATGTAACATCTGTAGAAGTAATGCGAGCCCGAGTCATCGAGGAGCGTGTCCTGCGTCCCCAAGATTTTGACCCGGTAGAAGAACGCCTTGTCCCCCGAAACTCGCAGAGCCACTGCTTGCATTCCATCGCCTCCTGCGTCTGCTACAACTGTATTCTGCCATCACCAACAACACCAACAATCTTCATCACATACCATGTTGCTGATACCAAGCTGAGTGCCCCGCACCACGGATAAATATTGCTTGGACAATAAGAAGACTTTAGTACAAAACACAGGAATTTGCTACCTCAAAGGTGACACCAGCAGCACAAAAATAATCTGACAAGACAGTGACAGATGCTGATCTGGAAGTTCCAAGTTCCGTCCCGTTGCTGTCTCGATCCGATGCCTTATTGTTCCACGTTATCACAACATTGGATCCTTCGTCCGAGCTTCCGATAAATGAGATGTACGGCTTTGTGCTTGGCACCATTATCTTCTCCCTGCAATTTTTAATCTGTCAAATTTACAGGAACCGGAGAGTGTTTTGCCTGTCAAGTAACTACCTACCATTAACTAGTAATACCCCACTATGTGTCCCACTAGCCCAAAAATATAGCACAACTGTCTCTAATTACTGAATTTATTAAATTTTCCATTGAAAAAATAAAAATTTAAACTCAACTCCCTCCTAGGCTCTTGTTAAGTCTCAAACACAAGAGGGTCTCAAGTTCAGACCCTGAGAAGTGACAAACAAGAAGGGAAGCAAACCTGTAAGTCCCTGGAAGAATGTGTATTTTGACTCTCTGTGTGTTGGATT
Source organism: Hypericum perforatum (assembly GCA_012979155.1). Taxonomy (NCBI): domain Eukaryota; kingdom Viridiplantae; phylum Streptophyta; class Magnoliopsida; order Malpighiales; family Hypericaceae; genus Hypericum; species Hypericum perforatum. The sequence goes on from SOPF01027462.1 coordinate 190,507, forward strand.
CGGGCACCATATCGATCGCCCCCTGAAGAGTACGTGAATCTCCGTTGCCATTCTGGTTGACGACGATCACTCTGCTCTTGTTGTAATCAACCACCATAGAGCTTAGCCTTGGTCTGCCGTCAGTAGTAGTCTCATCCACCATTACATCGTCCCAACTTATAAAACCTTTATAAGAGTCATCCTCCTGACACCGACAATTTTCAAAACATTCGAAACACAGAAGGAAGAAGATCAACACAAAGACACAAACTGCAAGCTCCATGGTCACAGATTCTTGTCCCTTAAGGCATCAAATATTCATTAGAATAAAGGGTCTTCGAGCAATGTACATGAATGGAATGAGAATGGAGCAAATGGACGGAGAAGTTGTTGATGATGTCTGCTAAGGCTACAAATATTCTGAATTTCTTAGGTTGTAATATATTTTTTTGTAGGAGTTGAAAAGGGTGTGAGGGAGGAAAGAAGGAGGTGGATAGTAATAAATAAGGGGGAGCGTGGTTTTAAGGATTTTTGGTGGGCGTCTCTTGTAATTCTCTTATGAACGTCCAAAATTATGAAACACGAGATAAAGAGCCTTGTTTCATTCAATATTAAGACCAAGACTCTTGATCTTGTCTAAGATTATTACATTAAATATAACCCCCAAAAAAAGTAATCGCATTGCCCTTTAATTTATTAGGTCAATAGCCAGTGTAACGCTTGTATATGTTTTTATTTAGTTTACAGCGGCATCATATTCGGACACTTGCTCAAAAGACAGGTTCGGGATGAACAAAATTTTGAAAATTGACAAAATATTTTTAAAGGTTTGAATTTGTATCTCTTTGGTTAAGTTTGAATAGTTCATTGATCAAATTATTCGCTAGCTGGTGATGCTTGTATATATGCATTATTAATAAGAAGTACCAATATCGATTTTTTTGGAATGTAACAATTTGTCATTTTAAAAAATTATCTGACTTAAATTTTAATTAATTAGTTTAAGTAAGATAGTTAAAAAAATGCACAGTTTTAGTAGCTTGTCGGAATTTGAAAAGTCTAATAATTGGAGTTTGATCACATTGGAAATCATTGGGTGTTGATGGGTGGTTAATCAAAATAGTGGAAAGCAATAGAAAAGGTGGCGGTTAAGTGGGCTTTTGTGCTTTAGCTGATGAAACCGTAAAAACGCTTTTCAGATAGACCCTTTTAACTTTTCATTTCCTTTCACGAGACACGACAGGTTCCTTAAAAACAGTTTAAACTAATGCTACTTAATGGGAATAATTATATTTAGAACCTTATGATATATTGAAATAGAGTCTCAGAATTCTGTAATTTCTCAACTAATTTCTTGACTAATTACCAAGTCTATGTAATTTGGTTATTATTATATTCACAAGATCATGATAAAAGAATCGGAGATGTCGAGAGAACACGGAAGAAGTGGGGGATAGATAACTTTAAAAGAATTTTTGACATTTCAGGTAGAAAATTCACTAAAAAAATTCAAATTTTTATTTCAAGGCTATGTGAGTATAATAATAACCAAATTAAAAGATCTTAGTTATTAGTATGAAAATTTTAGAATTTTCATCTTAGAGTCTATTTGACTATATTCTGGGATTCCAAATGTAATTATCTCTATTTTATATTATGTGATTATTAAGCACGAGTTTAAGGTGACTTTGTGGGGTGAGTAACGGCAACGTTCAACGACGTGGGATACTCCAATGCAAACACTCCATGTTATCCTGCAACATTTTCTCTTCAATCTGTTAGCCATAATACGGCAGCATTTTTCATTAATATTTTTCGAATTCGTAACTTTGCACCCAATATCCATTGGTAGGGTTTTTAATAGATGGACAACCTCAGAGAAACATGACATAGAAGAATTGGACTGGACAATCTGCTTCGATGGTTCTGTCAATAAATTGTGAATACTACTAAGCTTGGTTTACAGGACATAATTTTTTCCAAAGGATTTGACCACTCAAACTAAACTATATTTTAAAGATATCCAAACAATTTTTCACCATATTGATTTCTCAAGTAGGATTTGTTTCATATATAAGATCCTTTTTCCGGGTTCGACCTCCGTTGAATTTCTCAAAGTTAATATTGTTTAACATACCCATTCCGGATCCACCTGCTTTGTCGTCCGATAATAATAATCCAACGATCAAATCGTTGGATGACACTCGAAAGAAATTTGGTGGGTCAAAGGGAATGTCATGCGTTTATAAGGTTGCGCAAGTACAATGAAATGAGCAAGATCAATCTTTCGTCTTCCACAGTCGTCACTGAAATTATCAAACTAGGTCACTCCTTCGTTGAGTGATCATGTCCCCTAGTTTTCGTCGATTCTCATTCAATTTATTGATGTCGTTTATCTGAAATTTTTTTGGTAATCCGAAAATTTACAAAGAAAAACAAAGATTTTCTTAGTGGATGTAAACAAAGCTTTATTTCAAGATCTAAATTTAATACTTTTAGTTAAATTAGAATAATTATTCAGTAACTGATATAAATCGTGATTTCACCTTGATATATCACACTCGTCTTGTATTGACGCTTACATAGGTAACTTAAAAGAGCAGGATTTTCTGGATATACCTATTTTTATACAGATAAAAACAAAAGCATAGGGCCTCTTGCCTCAATGAATCTCACCAACTTAGAACAATTACTTATTGCGTTTATTCAAAACGTGCAGGTGAATTTTCTTATTGAATGTTTTGATGTTGATTTTTTAAGTGAATTGTCAAAGTGTGACTACATCCGGGCATTTCAGGGAATTGCATACCTAGGCCTATCTCCGTCGGCCAAAGTGAACCATTAATAATTAAGATCCTAAGAACAAGGTTACCTTTATAATTCGCAAGAGAGTTAATTAAATGAAGCTAGGGTCATAGAGCCTCCGTATTAGCGACTTTTAAGATGCGGCTGTCGAGCATAATTCAGGAGAATTCGATGGGACTAACCAATGATTACGCCGTTCTCATTTGGTCTACGCCCTCCTCCAAATTCTTACACATTTCTTCTTCTTTTCACACAATTTTGAAGCATATGTCCTAAACTTTTATTTAATTTCTAAGCGCTGTTGATTTGTACTTTTTCTAACTTTTTTTTAATATCTTCCACTGGTTTGTACTTGTTCTAAACTTTATAATATCAAGAGATCACTGAAGTTTTTAATGCGGATGCATTTAGAGAATCAAAAAATCTCAATTAAGAGCCTTTATGCATCAATTTAGAGTCCTTGAGAAAATATTTGTCCCTTAAAAAATTGGCCTCTAAAAGTAAGAAAAAAATCAATAATTTAAATTTTTTGTTAGAAAAGTTTTGAAAATTGTCAAAGTTCACAAACAATTAATCTATGCAGTAATATCCGCATATCTCATTGTATAAACTAACAAAACCAAGGTTTTAAAAAATGCGGTCCGGCCAGTGGTCCAACCGGTCAGACTGTGAAACGCAAGCCATGGTATACCGGGTTTACTGATAAATACAACAACCTTGCAAACCGCCCAATTTTCGATCGAACTGGGCGGTTTGTACGCTTAATAAAAATGGAAAATACTGGTTAGTAAGGTTTTTGTACTTGAAAGTCAAAATTGGTAATTTTTACTCTGAATTGTTGCCCAAAATTGAAATTTCCCAAGTCCCCCGACCCCAAATCCCCAATTCGCGAACCCTAGCTCCCCAATTCGAAATAAAAAACGCCCTGAATGGATGCTCTATTTGGTTTGAACTTTGGAGTTTGGATATTTGGTTTGAATTTGATGTTTCATTACGACATCCAAGTTTATTTAACTATATATTTGGTTTGAATTTGATGTTTGATATTTAGTTTTTATTAGTTTATTACTAATTTATTGAAAAATATATTTATATATATGATATATCTGAAAAAAGTAAAAAAATAAATCTGTACTAACTGCCGTACCATCCAGTTAGACCGGTCGAACTGGAAAGGACACAAAAAACGGATCGATCTCCGGGTCATTTTTTAAAACCTTGAACAAAACATAATTTCATTGTAACAGGCAGCAGGCCTTTGAACTGGGCCAGTGCCTCAACCAAACCCATCAAATTAAAAGTTATGTAGACATTTAAACTTGGCCAGAGCCAAGCTCAAGATAAGAACTTGAGACTTGAGAGTTGAGAAGACATCTCAGAGCCAAGCCCATCAGGTTAAATGGCACATCCCAAAGAAAATAAAAAAGGAAAACCAAATGGATAATCCAAATAACTAGAGATAAAACAAGTAACAAGAGATAGAGAGCAAGGGTTCAGGGAAAAAAGACTTGAGTTGAGAGATGGGTGTCTCTTCCATTGCAACCACGCTAATACCTTCTCTTACAACCTCAAATTCCCCATCTTTACCTCACAAACCCACATCAAAGTTCCTACCTTTCTGTTCCAACACTCACTTCAGTGTCCCAAAACCCTATCTCCAGTCCAAAGGGAGAGTCTTTTCGTCTCCTGAGGCCCTAACTCCTCAGGAAACGGATGAGGACGAAGATGAGGAGCTAAAGTTTAGCGAAGAAGACAAAAGTGGAAAAAAGGAACGCTTCGTGGTAATAATTTTTTTCTTCTCATTTTTTCGCGTCCTCTCTCTTCTGGGTTTTCTTTGTTTAGCTCGGAAATGTTGGTTTCTGTTGATTTGTTAAAAGATTTACAATTTAATTCTGTATTCTGGGTTGTGTTTGTTCGGCTGGGAAATGTTGGTTTCTTTTTTTAATTGGAGGATTTGATAAAGAATGTTACTTTGGTTTTAAATTTGTTAAAGGATTAAGCTTTGGATAGTTTAAGAAGAGATATGGTGGTGCTTTGTTTTTGTAGGGTGGTGTTGAAGATTCAGAATCCCTCAGTGTGAGTGCAGAAGCTGACCAGGTATTGCTCTCTTGCCTCTGTGTTAGATTTGGGTCTCTTTGTTGTATTTTTCAAGTTATGTTTGTGGAGGATAGGACATAGCGATGGAACCGATGACCCAAGTGTAAATGTGGATGAGTTTGGACTAAGATGAGTTCTTCGGTTATGTGACTTTTGCTCGTAGCTGTGACGTTGAAGATTTGTGTAAACATTTATGTCTGCCCTTGCTTTCGAACTGTTTCCTTGCTACATCTTCATCGACGGAGTTGTTTGCATCCGCATGGATGTGTTATGAATGTAATGTGTCTTTGGGTTGAATGAAATACCTGAGTGTTGAATTGATGCTTGATAAGAGACTTGGTCTATCCCGTTGTTTTCAATGTTCATCAGTTTTTTTGGGCAGACTCCACGATAGTCTCTGTGTGTTTGATAAAATTGGATGAACATTTTGCATTGTGAACTCTGTTTCTGTAATGGATGTCATATCCTCTTATGCCGGTTCTAGGTAGTCTTTCTCACTCACAGTTTAGGTTTCCTTGATGGCATGTTAAAGAGAAACGATATGATCGTGTCAACCAGTCAGTTAACCATCTTTCTGACCGGTCTCAGCTCCTTGCATCTTTCTGTTTTTGTGCTTTTACTTGAGCCTACTTACGGAACTTGTTTTTCTTGTGTTGTTAGGTGGTTTCAAAGCAGAAAATCAGGATCAAGCTCCGATCTTTCTATGTTCGCTTGATAGAGGACTCCGTCAAGCAGATAATGGACGCAGCAAGAAATACTAATGCTAAAACCATGGGTCCTGTTCCACTACCGACCAAGAGGAAGATCTACTGTGTGCTCAAATCCCCCCACGTGCACAAGGATGCAAGAGAAAAGTTTGAGATCCGAACCCACCAACGCCTGATCGATATTCTGCAACCGACCGCCCAAACGATCGATTTGTTGATGCATCTTGACCTCCCCCTCGGAGTCGATGTGGAGGTCAAGCTCTGAAGAGCATGTGCTCTAGCTTGGTAAGTTGCAGAAAAGACTCATCTATATGGATTCTGAGTTAGTCATGTTGGAGTGTATGAACTATAAATCAGATGTATAGAGAGTCTATGTTCCCTTTTCCAATTCGTTCATCACTTGTTGATTACTTGCGAAGTCCAAATTCAGTTGACCAGTATTGCGGGGCCCTATTTAGTTGTGCCTATTCCTATTTTGAAAATGTTTTTAGAGAATCCAAATTTGTTATGACATTGGACAACAATTACCATAAGAATATTTCACAAGTTAAGGAAGTCGTCGTATGCATGTTGTCTACTCCATGTAAAAGACCTAATCAAATTCAATTTCCTGAATTCGCAAGTTTTAAAAACTCCGAAATTAATTTAAAAGCTAGACGATTCCTCTATTACACAAAAATAAAATCATCCTAAATCCTAACCTAATTGATTCCAACCTACTGCTATAATCATCTCTCGTGCTGTACATTACTTGCGTGAGGGTATAATTGTCAAAAGGAAAAAATACTATATTGACTTATGACTTATGCATCATTTATTTTATAATATTATATACTATATTGACTTATGCATCATTTATTTTATAATTTTTGCTTATGCATTATTTTTTACAAAAAGTTTCGTTATATTATTATCAAATATTTTTATAATTTGAACATAATCAGAGAATCACTCGAACATATCGGAACGAATCACTCGAACATATCAGAGCGAACCACTCGAACATATCGGAGCGAATCACTCGAACATGCCAGAGCAAACCACTCGAACATACCGGAGCAAATCACTCGAACATACCGGAGCGAACTACTCGAACATACCGGAGCGAACTACTTGAACATACCGGAGAAAATCACTCGAACATACTAGAGCGAACTACTCGAACATACTAGAGCAAACTACTCGAACATACCAGAGCGAACCACTCGAACGCACCGGAGCAAACTACTCGAACATACCAGAGCGAACCACTCGAACATACCGGAGCGAACCACTTGAATATATCAGAGCAAATTACTCGCACATGTTGGAGCGAACCACTCGAACATACCGGAGCGAACCACTCAAACATATTGGAGCAAACTACTCGAACATATCGAAGCGAACCACTAAAACATATCAGAGCGAACCACTCGAACATATAAGAGCAAACTACTCGAACATACCAGAGCGAACTACTCGAATATATTGGAGTGAACTACTCAAACATACCAGAGCAAACCACTCGAACATACCGGAGCAAACCACTCGAACACACTAGAGCGAACTACTCGAAAATATCGGAGAGAACCACTCAAACATATTAAAGCAAACTACTCAAACATATCAGAGAGAACCACTCAAACATATCAGAGCGAACCACTCGAACATACTGGAGTGAACTACTCGAACATATCAGAGCATATTCGAAAATCAGCTTGATGATGCTATTTCATCTCAAAATTATCATAATCTATTCTTCATCTGTTGAAGGTTTGTCAAACTGCTGTTTGTATATTATTATTCAATGATCTGTATTCTGTTATTCGATGGTTTGTATTCTGTTATTCGATAATCTTTATACTATTATTCGATGGTCTATATGTTATTATTCAGTACTCTATATAATATTATTTGATGGTCTGTATACTACATTCGATGGTCTGTATGTTGTTATTCGATGGTATGTATGTTGTTATTCGATAGTCTGTATGCCATCACTCGATAGTCTCTATGCTGTTATTCGATGGTCTGCATGTTATTATTCGATGGTCTGTATGTTGCTATTCGATGGTTTGTATATTATTATCCAATGATATGTATGTTGTTATCTGATGGTATTGAAAAATCGGTTTGTATTTCATGATTCAATTATTCATATATTGTTATTCAATGGTCTGTATGCTAATATTTGATGGTCTATATATTGTTATTCAATGGTACGTATGTTGTTATTTGATGGTCTGTATATTGTTATTCCATGGTCTATATGTCATTATTTAATAGTTTGTATTCTGTTATTCGATAGTCTGTATGTTGTTATTTGATAGTCTGTATGTTATTATTTGATGGTTTGTATGCTATTATTCAATGGTATGTATATTATTATTCGATGGTCTGCATGCTGTTATTCGATGGTCTATATGTTGTTATTCAATAGTTTGTATGTTGTTATCCGATGGTATCGAAAAACTAATTTGTATTTCATGATTCAATTATTTGTATGTTGTTATTCAATGGTCTGTATGCTGTTATTCGATGGTCTATATGCCGTTATTAGATGGTATGTATATTGTTATTCAATAGTCTGTATGCCGTAATTCAATGGTCTTTATGCTGTTATTCGATGGTCTATATGCTATTCAATGGTTTGTATACTGCTATTCGATGGTCTATATGTTGTTATTCAATGGTCTGTACGTTGTTATCCGATGGTATCAAAAAACTGGTTTATATTTCATGATTTAATTATTCGTATGTTGTTATTCAATGGTATGTATGGTGTTATTCGATGGTCTATATGCTGTTATTCGATGGTCTGTATGCTGTTATTCGATGGTCTGTATGTTGTTATTCAATGGTCTCCATGTTATTATTCGATGGTCTGCATGATGCTATTCGATAGTCTCTATGTTGTTATTCAATGGTTTGTATGTTTTTATCCGATGGTATCGAAAACCGATTTATATTTCATGATTCAATAATTTGGCATATCCGATTCAATAGTTTGTATATTTTGATTCGATAGTTTGTATATTGTGAATATTACACATAAAAATTATGTATGTAATTAAAAAATAAAATTATGTACGTAATTATCATAAACATCAGAGCACATGAAGTTCCAAAGTAAAAAAATAAAGACAACAATTTTAAAGGTAAAAAATAAGGAATCGAATAATTATTAACTTTGCTGGATAGTTTCAAGGAATAATTTTGGTCGAATAATTCCAACATAGAATAACATTAATTTAGTCGTTATTGAAATCATTATTTAATAACCCGCATTTTTGATGAATCTAATCTCCCCTAATTTTTTTCTAATAACAAAAGGAGAAAAGAACACGTGAGGATTTAATCTTTTACCTTTTTCCGCTTTCTCAGAATATTATCAACTCTCTCTCCATGCATCTTCGCTTGCCCCCAGCACGATACAGGACTCAAATACACATCCTGCACCAGATCTAAACTCAACTTCAACGCCTCCCTCTACTGGAACGACCGTAGGAATAAAATGTAGAAGGAAAATAATATAAATGAGAGAACTAAAAAAAATAAATCAAAGTATAGTAAGATTATGGAATTCCATATAGAAAAGCAACTACAGTCCTACATAAAAAATAGTTATTATATGTTTATGATGCTTGAAGAAATTGATTACTCATCACAGCCTATTATTAGTTAGCTTCTAATATTCACAAAATCAATTGAGTAGTCCCTCAAGTCATATTACCTTTAACTTTTCGATTAGATGTTTTTTCAACTGCCAAACATGCCCTTAAGCTAGCGCCAACTTAATAAATTGCCATTAATGTCGTTAAGGGAGATGGAAGGTTTTTAACTTAAATGACATTTTTGTAACTGTTGGATTAGCTTAAGGGCATTGATACGATAAATATCGGGTTAAAAATACGTGCAAGAGATCACGATTGCTTAAGTAATAGAATGATAAGTAAGATCGTCTCCACAGGAACAGATGGATCAATTCTCTAAGTACTGGATTATGAATTCTTAATCTTAATCTAAGCAGTCAAAATTGAGTGATTGGTTGGTTCTAAACTACGAATCCTACTATTATTGTTCGAATCTAGGGTTGTCAATCCTAAACCCTAACAACAATATCTAAGCAAACAAAACAAAACGAAACAAACGGATGCAATTTGTGCTACGGACTAAGTTTGTCAATCTCAATCCAAGAACACACAATACGAATCAATCAAATAATAAATAATCAAGCAGATGAATGAAAAGACAAATCTTGATTACGAGATATAAAAATACCGCGTTAATTGAAGATCCGAATCATTGATTACAATCCTTGAAATAATTGAATGAAAACTAAAAGCTATGACTCTTGCGTGAAAACTGGCCAAGAATGTCCACAATTTAGCTCTCAAAGACCTTATATTCCAACATAAAAGAAAACCTAAAAGAGAAGTTCTAATTCGACTAAACAGGTAAATTAGATTTTTCTCGGCTAACCCAGCGGGGCACTGGATTTCCCAGCGGAGTGCTGGATTTCCCAACAGAGCGCTGGATTTCCCAGCGGAGCGCTGGATTTTGATTTGCCCAAGTCCAGCGGGGCGCTGGATTTTCCAGTAGGGCGCTGGCCTTGTCAAAACCAAAGTTGTAGATCAAGGTGTCACGGATTTCTCATCTTCGAATTACTCAATTTAGAGTTCGTATGAGAAAGTTATGCATTTTCTAACAAATATCGACGGATTGAGCATAAACCATTCTTCGTTAACTCTTCTTGCATTCTCATCAATCCTTGTCCCGTTCGCCATTCTCCCTGCACCTCATCATCTTCATCTCCACTATCCAAGCACCTACAAAACAACCAAATTCCGACAGGTCTCTCGCTCCTTAATATAAACACAAAATGCATTAAAACATACTATGACATATGATGAAATGGAATCAAAACACGGATAAATTATGCACAAAACATAGATAGATGTGTGTGCGTTTACACGCACATCACAACTTCACACTTAAGTTCTTGCTTGTCCTCAAGCAAGTTGTATTAGAACTATTGTCTTCACGGCTCCTCAATACTTTGAACAAATCACGACATGTCTGATCCTATTGCTAATCATTCACACTATGCGGATCATACACGAGAGTTGATCACTCAGTAGGTAGGATCAATTTACGCTCACTTATATCGAGTAGTCAACTACCTATTACACACAAACATGCCCAGAGTCTAAGAATATTATATTTAGCACTTGACACTCTCTCAAGCAATGCAGGACTCATAATCAAGAGGGATTTTGTATATGGTTGTAACGTGGCTTAGGGTAAGGGAAGGATAAATCATTGGGCAATGGCTCGATCACCCAATCTGAGAGTTACATAAAATATCTAACTCTCGGCTATACTAAGCAACTCACCCTATAATGACTAAGCACTCAACCCAATGTTCCCACATCCTAGAGGCATTCACTCGGGACAAGTCACTGACTTTTTGATGTGCTTTTTGATTTCTTTTTCTTTCTTTCTTTTGCACTTTTCACAAGGTAAATTTTTTTTCTTTATCTCTTTATTTCTTGCGTTTGTGCACATAATCACTTTTTCTTGTTTTCTTCCACACACACTTTCATCTACATTGGTGACTTATCCCATTTTTTAATTGTTGTCCTCAATCTACCCTTTTCTTCATTTTAAAACACGTGCAATACTCCCCAGCTATGCTACCAAGTGCACCCTTACAAATATATTATTCCCCAAAATATGTCATATTCCCTCGGACTGAATAGTTAAGGTAGGTGGGGGATGAACATTGGCTCATATGGTGGTGTGCAAATAGTAACTCAATAAACAAGCTTAGGCTCAATGGGGTTATGCAACGGATAAGATTGGATTTTTGGCTCTAAAGCTCTAGGTTCAACATCAAAATGGCCCCCGATATTTAACTCACCCTGCACTACAAAATCATGCCAAATGCTAGTATACTACTCTCATCACCCAATGCATGTAAGCACCTCATGAACAAAATAGAGACGGGAGTCTTATCCTTTGGCATAAATTCCTCATAAGGTTGCTCATCAAGCTCTCAGGTATGGTTCATCTAGTGCGACTATCAACCTAAATAATCAAGGATGTAGTACCTACACAACTCTATTTCAGACAGCTCAAATTTGATTCCTGACTATGCAACAAGATTCGGCTACCATTCTAAGTTTAAAAATTTTAGAGGGAGGTTCATCAGGTGCAAACGACTCAATCACATTAATAAAAAATACATGCCACATATAGAACAGACTCGATCACATGTGTATGTTTAACCAAAGTAAATAAAAGAAAATATTCCTAAAACATCACAAAGCACACAGCATGCAACTTCACACTTAGAGAACACATTGTCCTCAATGTGAGGTGGCACACTATGCAAACATAGAAAAAGAAACAAGAACATAAAAGAACAGCAAATGCAGAGGAAAGGAACTGAAACACCTGTTCAAAGGTGAGGAGGTGGGTGTTGTGTGTTTTTGTGGTGAGAGGAGGGTCGTTATTGTAGACGATCGGGGGTTTGTAAGCCCGAAACCCAGTAGGGCACTGGGTTTGCTTCGGGTGAAGTCTAGTGGGACGCTGGATTTCTTAGTGAGGCACTGAGTTTGCTTCGGGTGAAGTCCAGCGGGATGCTGGATTTTCTAGCGAGGCGCTGGGTTTCGCTGGGTCACTTTTTCTTTGCGAATATGGCCTCGTGCTTTCCATTAACCTGTTAATCTTACAAAAATTAAATAAAAATGAAAGAAACATTTTTTTCGAGGATGACACTATATACATTCCCCTATAAACCCACAAACTCAGGTAAACTTGGATAAGTGACGCGAATTAAACAAAAACTAATAGTAAGGTCATAAGTAGTTCTAAGTTAACGTCATTAGCTTGACGATATCTCAATCAATCGTCAAGGTCCTGGGCCGTTAAGTTCCACCCATGATCCTTGCAAGTCAATGTGGCTGGCTAGGTATACCTTCAAGTGCTCCTCATTCACCTTGGATTCTGCCTTGGCTTCAAGGTTGTGAATGTGGGCTTGTGGTAGCTTTTTAACCTGTTCATGACTAAGAGATATAGACAAAATATTAGGTAGTCCATTATCTCTACTCAAGTAAGCGTACCTCAAGTGATTGGTTGGTGGTTTACGTTCTAATTCTGCTAGTATGATCGTGCATAGTTTCAATGTAGGCCATGATGTATCATTTGGCTTAAGTGATTCAGCAGCTTGCACCCATGATACCTGTTCTTTAAATTCTGGCCTATCCACCTCCCTTTCAATCCCCTGCATTGCCTCTAGTTGGCTCTCAAGATGAGCCTCGACACTATGCTTAGTCACCAACTTGTTAATAATGTCAATTTGGTAGTAGTCATCTTCTGTGGTCAGGTACTTGGCTACCTTGAATAAATTAAAAACTACCTCTTCCCCACAAACTTTGAACCGCAGCTCCCCTTTCTCGACATCAATACTTGTTTTTGCAGTTGCTAAAAATGGACGCCCAAGGAGGAGAGAGACGTCTTGATCTTCTAGCATCTCCATGACAATGAAATCCACTGGAAAGATTAAGGTATCAACCTTCACAAGTACGTTCTCAACTATCCCTTTTGGTCTAGCGACTGATCGATCTGCAAGCTGAAGCACTACTAAAGTTTCCTTCATGTCCCCTAAACCAAGCTTCTTGAATATTGAGAAAGGCATTAAATTGATGCTAGAGCCAAGGTCAATTAGTGCCTTCTTGAATATCTTATCTCCGATAGAGTAAGGAATGGTGAAGCTACCTGGATCATTCATTTTGTGAGATAAATCCTGGCTTTGAACTGCATTACAATCCCTGGTCAGCGCGATAACCTCAAAATCATCAATATCCTTCTTTTTCTTTGAGATAAACTCATTGATCCACTTTCTATACGTAGGCATCTACTCAAATGCATCAAGAAGTGGGATGTTGATGTGAAGATTCTTGAATAATTCCAGGAACTTCTGATAGCTACGATGAGATGCTTGCTTGTTTACTCTTTGAGGGAACGGTGGTGGAGGATATTTTTTCTCTTGTGCTAGCTTAACAGTTTCTGTGATAGACTTGTCTTTTTCAGCTGCTGTAGGATTCACCCGAAGTTCTTCTTCTTCACTTACTCGTTTTTCTGGTGGTTTTGATGTTGAGCTGGCAGCATTTTTTCCCAAGTCTAGTCCACTCCTAGTTGTGATTGCCTTACAATGCTCTTACTTGGTAGGGGGCTTCTGTATTGCTTGGAAGTGTACCCGGTTGCCTTGCATTTAACTGAAGTGCTAGCTGACCAATTTGGATTTCCAGGTTTTTGATTGTGGCCTCATGACTGAGAACTTGTTTCCTTAACTCATCTTCACCCCTACGGTCTTGCTGAGGTGGAGCTTGTTGAGGTACCTGCTGACCTGCATTGTCTCTCCATGACAAATTTGGGTGGTTTCTCCAACCTCGGTTAAACATAGTAGAATATGGATCATTATTTCTATTCGTATTACCCACATAATTTACAGATTCAGCCAATAAAGAATAATTATTAGTAGTATGAGGTCCAGTACAGATCTCGCAAACCTGAGCAGGTGGGACATATGAGGCTTGGACTAACTGTGTGAGAGCTGCCACTTGTGCTTTGACGCAGTGATCTCACTGTTGTCCTGTACGCTAGCCACTTTTTTCCTTTCTACCCGATCTCCCCACTTATGATTGTTGGTGGCCATGGCTTCAATGATGCGTAGACCTTTAGTTTCTTCCTTCTCTATCAAATCACCTCCAGCTGCTGCATCCAAGCTGATTCAAACTTGTGATTCACACCCATTGTAGAATGTTTGGATGGTGGTGTGGTTAGTCACGAAGCAGCTTCTTGTAGCGACGCCACGCTTCATGAAGAGACTCACCACCCTGTTGTCTGAACTGTGAGATTTTGTTGCATAGTTGAGTGGTCTTACTTGGCGGATAGTACTTCTATAGGAATTTATCTGCAAGCTCATCCCATGTATGGAAGGTGCCTGCAGAAAATGCGTCAAGCCACTCTCTAGCATCATCCTTCGAACTTTGCTTAGACAGTCGCAACTTGAGGACATCTGCTGAGACTCTATTATACTTGACTGTCTCACAATGGTCTTCGAAGGTCTGGATGTGCTTCACAGGATTTTCTGAAGGATTGCCCCCAAACTGATCTTCACAGACCTGATTAATGAGGCCAGACTTGATCTTAAAATTATTGGCCTCCACAGCTAGATATTCAATACTAGGTCGAAGGTCAACCAGCCTAGGGTGCATCTGCCTTCTCTTGTTGTTGTTCACGAGAACATTGATTATCCAGTTCTGATCTGCCATCTCTTCTTTATGTTGATCCCGTCTTCTAGAGCGAAAGGTTTGTTCAATTTCAGGATCGTACTCAAGAAGATGTTGATTGTCAAAACGGGTATGTGGCATATACCTCCTACACTCTCACTAACTACAAAAACTCAACGAAGAGGATCAAGTGTAGTGATGAATAACAAAGGTGTAAAAACTTAGTCTCAAAATTGAGAATACTATATCCAATATTAAAGACAAATTGATTAAATTTGTCCCCGGCAACGGTGCCAAAAACTTGACGCAATAAATATCGGGTTAAAAATACGTGCAAGAGAATACGAGCGCTCAAGTAATAGAATGATAAGTAAGATCGTCTCCACAGGGATAGATGGATCAATTCTCTGAGTACTGGATTATGAATTCTCAATCTTAATCTAAGTAGTCGAAATTGAGTGATTGGTTGGTTCTAAACTACGAATCCTACTATTGTTATTCGAATCTAGGGTTGTCAATCCTAAACCCTAACAACAATATCTAAGCAAACGGAACAAAACGAAATAAACCGATGTAATCTGTGCTAAGGACTAAGTTTGTCAATCTCAATCCAAGAACACACTATACAAATCAATCAAACAATAAATAATCAAACAGATGAATGAAAAGGCAAATCTTGATTACGAGATATGAAAATACTGCGTTGATTGAAGATCCAAATCGTTAATTACAATCCTTGAAATAATTGAATGAAAACTAAAAGCTATGACTCTTGTGTAAAAACTGGCCAAGAATGTCCACAATTTAGGTTTCAAAGACCTTATACAGTCCAATATAAAAGAAAACCTAAAAGAGAAGTTCTAACTCGACTAAATAGGTAAATCAATTTTTTCTCGGCCAACCCAGCGGGGCGCTGAATTTCCCAACGGAGCGCTAGATTTTGATCTGCCCAAGTCCAGCGGGGCGCTGGATTTTCCAGCGGGGCGCTGGCCTTGTCAAAACCAAAGTTGTAGATCAAGGTGTCACAGATCTTCTCATCTTGGAATCACCCAATTCAGAGTTCGTATGAGAAAGTTATGCATTTTCTAACAAATATCGACGGATTGAGCCTAAACCATTCTTCGTTAACTCTTCTTGCATTCTCATCGATCCTCGTCCCGCTCGCCATTCTCCCCGCACCTCATCATCTTCATCTCCACTATCCAAGCACCTACAAAACAACCAAATTCCGACAGGTCTCTCGCTCCTCAATATAAACACAAAATGCATTAAAACATACTAGGACATAGGATGAAATGGAATCAAAACACGGACAAACTACGCACAAAACATAGATAGATGTGTGTCCGTTTACACGCACATCAGGCATTTTTTGTATTTATAAATGTCTTGCCAGAAACTTTTATGGAAAATGACTCAAAAAGATTAAATAATTGAGTTTAAAAATATGAGGAACTAATCAAAACTAGCATGTCGTCATTAATCAATTATTTGAAACACCAAACATATGACTATTTTGGCCAAAAGTTATTTATTTGACTATCTTAACTCAAACTTAAAAATATTTAGCCGAGTGACTTTTGGTCCAGCGGCACAAGAATGGGGAAAAGTTTGGGAAGTCCAGGGTTCGACTCCTGGAATAAGTATTAGAATAAGATCTAAAAAAAACTTAAAAATATTTAAGGAATCTAGATATATTGCAACCTTAGGCAACTCTTATTGGTACAAGAATATTTTTAATTCATATCCAAGTCGGCTTACCCGGTATAATTTGATACAAAAAATTTAATAAGAATAGATTTCATGCGCAACAAGTAGTCCAAAAAAATCCAGGATTGATTAAATACCTAACCAATCGACTTCCTATATAATCAGGAATCCTAGAGCCTAACAAAACAGATTTCTCCCAACAACAATAAGAAAAATCTGAATCCTCACATAAAGACGATGAAGTTCTCTGATTTTTTCTTTGTGATCAATCTGTTGCTATCTATACCGGCCACCATCGCCCTAAATTCCAACCTTCTTCCCGCAAGCTACCAGTTTTCCAATGGCAAACAGTTTTTGTCGTGCCATGACCTGCCAAACTTCAACGCCTCCCTCTACTGTAACTACCAGGCTTCCTCCTCCTCCTATAAGACAAAGGACACCATGCTCGTGGATATCGCGTACATGAGAAACAGACTAATCGAGAGGCAGTGGGTCGCATGGGCCGTCAACCCTAGTGGCCCTCGCATGGTGGGCTGCCAGGCACTCATGGCCATCCCGAGGGCTGACGGGAGCTTGAACGCATACACATCTCCGGTGACAAGCTATGGGACGAGACTACAACTCGGGGAACTAAGCTTCCCAGTCTACAACAAATCTGCGACACATGAAAATAATGATATCACCATCTTCGCGACCCTGCAACTTCCTCTCCCAACGGGTAACAACATCACATCTACAGGAGACACCCTGATGTCCCACGTCCTTTCCCCCAAGAGTCCAAATATGAGATCCTTTGGTACGTTGGATTTCCTCTCTGGAAAGTCTGTCTCATCTACTAGCAAGGCAATCCCGAGAAGAACCCAAATCAAGTATGCGCATTCTGTCTCATCCACATCACATCTATAGGCATCGTCGTCGCTAGGTACTTAAAGGTAGTTGGCCTGGTGTGGTTCTACTTGCACATGGCATGCCAAGTTGTTGGTTCGGCGGTAGTGATCGCAGGTTTCTCCACGGGTGTGTACATGGCGGAAAAATATGGCATTGTTTCGTCCGTGGCTCGAGCCCACATGGGAGTTGGTGTGGCCCTCATAGTGCTCATGGCTTCCCAGGTCGGGGTTGGAGTTTTCGCTAGGCCTAAGCCGGAAAGCGAGAGGAGGAAGTACTTTAACTGGTTCCATTATGTTGTTGGGTAATCGACGATTCTTCTGAGTGTGGGGAATATCTTTCTAGGGTTCCATATACTTGAGGCTGCCAGAATTTGGATGGATGCCTACATTGGTGTGGTAGGATTCATTGGCATTGTTGGAATGGCTTTGGATCTCTTTCAACGATGTCGCTGCTTCAAGGGTGCCGATAATGTTGGTGCATCACCTATAGATCAAGTCTAGTTTTCTTATAACTTCGGATATGTATGAACATATTTTTGGTCTAATTTAAAAGAACACTTTGTTTTAATTTTTCTTTCGGTCAATAGTTTCATTTTTTTTAATGATGTAATCTAGGTTAATTTTCTGTGTTAAATATATTGTTATATTTTCATTCTAAGTATCTATCACTGGATTTAAAACAATTAGTCGAGTGTACTTTTAATAGCTAGACATCCGGAGAATTCATGTGAATACAAAATCTTCATGCTCTAAGAATGTACCCATCTGCATTAAAATTCAGAAATATATTTTTCAATTAATTCGATTGAACTTCAATTCAATAGCTTAATAATTTTATCAATTGATTATATCAGAGTTAATCAAAGTATTTAATAGAACGTGATGTCGAAATCTAAGCTTATAAGGAGCGGAGAAAAACTCGAAGTTTGACAAGTATAAAGAGATGAGATGCATCAATCTATCATCTTCCAAAGTCGTCAACAAAATTAAGTTGACGGGAGTCTGACCTTTGGCACAGTTTAGTACAGTCTCGTTCTAATGACAAACTTGACAATGAAAGTTTGACTATCAACTCCAATATGCACGGATACAATAAATTCGGCCATAGATAATGAAAAAAAGTACACAACAAGGTCTAAACACTACCTCACAGCAAGATTATTGTGTTATCAATCAATCTGATTATTAAAAAAGGGTTTAATATCAAAAAAGTATCATCCATCTCACATCACACGTTATTTTAATAGTTATTCCCCTTAAATATTTTTGGAGATATTTATTGTTCTACGAAACTAATGTTGGTAGGAGATTTGTGGACTTGCATGTAAATTTTTTTTTTTTATAAATAAATTTGCACATATCTAAAAAGACTTGTTACGTTGAAAGTCGTACTCATCTACTATTATGGGAGGTGAAACAAGTTCCGGAAGAAAATTTACCATATAAAGTGGAATATTTCCGTTGTGAAGAACGGGAGGAGCGATGAATGTGAACCCGTCGAAAAGGAGGTTGTACAGTCTGTGAACCGAGAAGTCTGGACCCGGGTGCCACGTGAAGCAATCATCAGTGTCACTCATGGAGGAAGTAGCGATGATGGAGGACAGCAAATTTCGGAAAGAATCTACCTCCCAACCACCTAGGCTACGCCTCCAAGAGAAGCCCCAAGTGCCCTGTTCATTGGAAGATCGAAATTCCCGCACTAAGCATCCCTTTTGAGTGGATAGCGAGTATAATCTGGGAAATAAATGTGACAGGGGAGAATTCGTGCACCAAACATCTTCTCACATACGGATGAGATTTCCACGTCCAAGCTTGAAGTTAATATTCTGCCTGAAAATGGTCGAAGAAGAAGCATCAGAAGAGGCAAGTTGGCAAATGGATCGCAATATGCCCTTTAACCTATCTTGGCAGGGTATACGTGATAGAGGTGTAGGCAGTGTGAGATTAGCTTCACCGTGGCTCGGGTGCGGAGTTATGCTGGGGAAAATAAATTGAGGTATATGACACTATATAAGTAAATTTTGTTTTCTAAGATGAACGATAATAACCAAAATCTTACTCTTCCTCACATCATTTATCTTTGTAAAATATTATATTTAGAAATTTGATGAGAACTAATTTTAAAACCTTACAAAATTCTGTCCATATTTAAAAAAATGCAAATATTAAATATAAATCTGAACATAGGAATAAAATGTAGAAGGAAAGTTATTAATATAAATGGGACAATACGAAGGAATAAATCAAAGTGTAGTACGATTTATGGAATTCCATATAGAAAAGCATCTAAAGTCCTACAGAAAAAATAGTTTATATGTTTATGATGCTTGAAGAAATTGATTGCTCATCACATCCTATTATTAGTTAGCCTCTAACATTCACAAAATCAATTGATTAGTCCCTCAAGTCATATTACCCACAACTTATGATTAGATGTTTTTTCAACTTCCAAAAATGCTCTTAAGCTCACACCGACATTAATAATTTGCCATTAATGTCGTTAAGTTAGATGGAAGGTTTTTAACTTAAATGACATTTTTGTAATTGTTGGATTAGCTTAAAGGCTTTTTTTGTATTTACAATTGTCTTGTCGGAAATTTTAATGGAAAATGACTCAAAAAGACAAAACAATTGAGTTTAAAAATATGAGGAACTAATCAAAACTAGCATGTCGTAATTAATCAATTATTTAAAATCCCAAACATACGACTATTTTGGCCAAGCCTTTTTATTTAACTATCCCAACTCGAAATATATTGCAACCTTAGACAACTCTTATTGGTATAAGAATATTTGTAATTCATATCCAAGTCGGCTTATCCCGTTTAATTTGATACAAAAAATTTAATAAGAATAGATTTCATAAATGCGCAAGTAGTCCAAAAAATCCAGGATTGATTAAAGACCTAACCAGTCGACCTCATGTATAATATAGAAAGGACTCCTAACCCAACAAAAAAGCTGATCCCAACCTCCTGCTATAATCAATAATTAGGTATATTTACTGCTATAAATATGTGTAATCCATATTAATAAGAATTCAAACCTTGAAATTGTTTAGCTAGAGTCTAACAAAACAAATTTCTCCCCACAACAACAACGAGAAAAATCTGAATCCTCACATAAAGACGATGAAGTTCTCTGATTTTTTCTTTGTGATCAATCTGTTGCTATTTATACCGGCCACCATCGCCCTAAATTCCAACCTTTTCTTGCAAGCTACCAGTTTTCCAATGGCAAACAGTTTTCGTTGTGCCATGACCTGCAAACTTCAATTCCTCCCTCTACTGGAACTACCATGCTTCCTCCTCCTCCTCTAAGAACAAATGACATCATGCTCGAGGATGTCGGGTACAGGAGAAATAGCTTAACCGAGAGGCGGTGGGTCGCATGGGCCGTCAACCCTAGTGGCTCTCGCATAGTGGGCTACCCGGCACTCGTGGACATCCCGAGGACTGACAAGAGCGTGAACGTGTACACATCCCCGGTGACAAGCTATGGGATGAGACTAACAACCCGGGAACTAAGCTTCCTGGTCTACGACATATCTGCCACACATGAAAACAATGAGATCACCATCTTCGCGACCTTGCAACTTCCTCTCCCAACGGGTAACAACATCACATCTCATGTAGTGACTCATGTGTAGCGACACGGCCCTCTCAAAGGAGACACCCTAATGGCCCACGACCTTTACCCTAAGCATCCAAATATGAGATCCTTTGGTAGGTTTGATTTCCTCTCTGGAAAGTCTGTCTCATCTACTAGCAAGGCTATCACGAGAAGAATCCAGATCAAGTACGCGCATTCCGTCGTGAACCTCATGATCTAGTGGTTGATGATGCCCATAGGCATCGTGGTCGTTAGGTACAAGAAGGCAGATGGCCCGATGTGGTTCTATTTGAACATGGCATGCCTAGTTGTCGGTTCGGCAGTCGCCATCGCAGGTTTCTCCATGGGTGTGTACATGGCGGCAAAGTACGGCGTTGTTTCGTCTGTGGCTCGAGCCCACATGGGAGTTGGCATGGCCCTCATAGTGGTCGTGGCTTCCCAGGTCGGGTTTGGAGTTTTTGCTGGTCCTAAGCCGGAAAGCGAGAGGAGGAGGTACTTCAACTAGCTCTATTATGTTGTTGGATACTCGACGATTCTTCTGATTGTGGGGAATATCTTTTTAGGGTTCCATATACTTGAGCCTGCCAGAATTTGGATGGATGCCTACATTGGTGTGGTAGGATTCATTGGCATTGTTGCATTAGCTTTGGAACTCTTTCAACGATGTCGCTGCTTCAAGGGTGCCGATAATGTTGGTGCATCACCTATAGATCAAGTCTAGTTTTCTTATAACTTCGGATATGTATGAACATATTTTTGGTCTAATTTAAAAGAACACTTTGTTTTAATTTTTCTTTCGGTCAATGGTTTCATTTTTTTTAATGATGTAATCTAGGTTAATTTTCTGTGATAAATATATAGTTATATTTTCATTCTAAGTATCTATCACTGGATTTAAAACAATTAATCGAGTGTACTTTTAATAGCTAGACATCCGGAGAATTCATGTGAATACAAAATCTTCAAGCTCTAAGAATGTACCCATCTGCATTAAAATTCAGAGAGATATCTTTCAATTAATTCGATTGAACTTCAATTCAATAGCTTAATCATTTTATCAATTGATTATATCAGAGTTAATCAAAGTATCTAATGGAACGTGATGTCGAAATCTAAGCTTATAAGGACCGGAGAAAAACTCGAAGTTTGACAAGTATAAAGAGATGAGATGCATCAATATATCATCTTCCAAAGTCGTCAACAAAATTAAGTTGACGGGAGTCTGACCTTTGGCACAGTTTAGTACAGTCTCGTTCTAATGACAAAGTTTACAATGAAAGTTTGGCTATCAACTCCAATATGCACGGATACAATAAATTCGGCCATAGATAATGAAAAAAAGTACACAACAAGGTCTAAACACTACCTCACAGCAAGATTATTGTGTTATCAATCAATCTGATTATTAAAAAACAAAGAGTTTAATATCAAAAGTGTGATCCATCTCACATCACACGTTATTTTAATAGTTATTCCCCTTTTATTGGGGATATTTATTGTTCTACGAAACTAATGTTGGTAGGAGATTTGTGCACTTGCATGCAATTTTTTTAATAATAAATTTGAACATATCTAAAAAGATTGTTATGTTGAAAGTCGTACTTATCCACTATTATAGGTGATGCGATAAATATTGGGTTAAGAATATGTGCAAGAGAACACGATCGCACAACTAATATAGTGATAACTAAGATCGTCTCCACAGGGACAAACAAATCGATTGCCTAAATACTGGATTATGAATTCTTAATTCCAGGCTAAGCAATTGAAACTGGTATATTGGTTATGAATTCTAATACTACGAATCGCCACACGAACCTAGGTTGTCAATCCTAAACTCGAGCAACGATCAAAACTAAAATAACAAAATGAAACGAATATAATCCGTGCTACGAATTAAGGTTGTCAATCTCAATACGCAAGCACACAATACAAAACAATCAACCAATAAATAACCACGCAGATGAATGAAAAGACAACACTTGATCACGAGTTATGAAAATACTTCGTCGAATGATTAGTCCAAATTGTTGATTACAATTCTTCAAATCGAAAGCAAAGAAAACTGAAAGCTAGGTCTACTTGAGTCTTGTGCTAAAGCTGTTCAAGAATGAATTAAAACCTAGCGCTTCAAGCCTTTTATAGCTGAGCCAAAATTTCTAATTAGCAGAGACCTAAACTAAGCTAAACAGTTGATTTTCTTCAAGTTCGGATAGGCCCAGCGCCCGCTACAAACTCAGCGCCCGCTACACTCCATCTACCACTATAAGAAATTCAGCTATCGCTACACCGAGAGCGTGTTTTCCGAATAGCGCCCGCTTGAGATGTAGCGACAGCTAGGCTCTCCGAGTTCTTCACACTAGCGACTGCTACTCCTACCAGCGACCTATCTTGATCACGTCCTTCTTTCTATGCAAACGATCAGTCACCCACTCGTACTATTGATCATGCACAGTTCTCGATACCCGCTCTTCTACTCCACGACCAATCATCCAGATCCTATTCTCTTGCCTACAAAAACCACATAAAACTCGACAGGTAATCACTTTCTGACTCTACACACATAAGACACAAAACATATAACGAAACATGACTCAATTGACTCAAAACAAAACAAACGACTCACAAAATATAGACAATTGTATGTACGTTTTTACGCACATCAATAGGAGGTGAAACAAGTTCGGAAGAAAACTTACCATATAAAGTGGAATATTTTTTAGACAAGAGGAAACAGAATCACCTATCTCTTCTCGATTGCGAGTTCGATAGTAGAATCTGGTTTTATTTTGCAAAAACAAAAGGGCTGACATGGTTCGCGCTCAACTCATTGAATAACACTTCGAACGTTTGGCCAGTCTCGGGTGTAGAGCTATGCTGAGGAAAATAAATTGAGGTATATGACACTATATAAGTAAATTTTTTTTCTAAGATGGACTATCATACATAAAATCTTACTCTTCTCTCACATCATTTATGTTGCAGATAAGGAAGGAAATCAACGTCAATTGGAAAAAGATTCATTGCACCATCGAAGTCACAATCAGACGAATCTTCCCCACCTTCCTAATCAAGCCGCAATCAAACACTACAACGGACCAAATCATCTCTAGCGGCTACTTCCTTATTCACTCAAGGATTCCCTCGCCTAATTAGCTCCAATTGATCCGACTCCACCAATCTCTCTCCGCTGTCCACTCAATTGGTTTAGGATCAATTAGGATTTCCCTTATTTACTTGATCATGTAATTATTGTAAATATTCTGTCGTTACTGTATTTAACTTCTGTAATGTACCAATTTGCAAATACAATTACGATAATATATTTTTCCACATGGTATCAGAGCTTAAAGCTCGATCCCGATCAAACACCACACTTGCGTGATACTGCTCACCATCGGCCAACATGTCAACCAATGATTCTGTCAATGAAATTGTTGAAACAGTCACTGCCACTACAAGCGTTGATCTCTTGAAGAAGATCGCGGAGATAGATGACAATACAAGTCTGAAAATAACTACCGTATCGTTCAATGGTAAGAACTACCTATCGTGGGCGAAGGCAGTTTTCATTGCTCTGTGTGGGCGAGGTCGTGTTGGTTTCATCAATGGCGACCTTCCCGCACCAGCTCCAACTGAAGCTCATTACCCTGAATGGCGGATGTACGACCATCAGGTAATGTCATGGTTACTCAATTCCATTGATCAAGATTTGCACAACCTGTTCAATTACACCACTAGTTCGAAAGACCTTTGGGAAGCTGTCAAAGCTTTGTATTCCCAATCGGAAAATCTATATCGTATTTTTGAGTTAAAAAAAGGGATTTCTGACCTTGAGAAAGGAGAAAGATCCTTCGTTGAGTACTTGAGCAGGCTAAAATCCATGTGGAAGGAGCTGTCCACCTTGCGTCCTGCGTCCACTGACCCAATCGTCATCAACAAACGAGAAGAAGAAGATCGTATCTTCAAGGTTCTCATGGGACTAGGACCGGAATTTGACGTTCTCAAAGACCAGATCCTTACTGCTGCCGAACTTCCCTCCTTCAACTCAACATGTTCAAGAATTCAGAAGGAAGAAACTAGGAAGAAGGTAGAAACGGCGTATCAAAAAATTGAGACTACAGCTGAAGCAAGTGCCTTCATCAGCTCGCATGAACCTCAAGCTATGGCCGTGAAGCGGTTCGTTCAGTCCAAGCCTGGATTGTCCCACAACTCCAAAACACAAGTCGGAGGTAAACCTACCATGAGAAATAATTACCAGTGTGATCATTGTGGCAAAGCAGGTCACTCGATCGATCGATGCTGGATCCTTCACCCGCATCTAAAGGTGAAAAGAGACAGGCCCAACCTCGACAAATTCAATGCATATCACACCTCCAGTGCTGCTGAACCTGGCCCTAAACCGAACTCCTCCATTGAGGACCTTGCACAGAGAGTTTTTCTCCATATGAGAGGCAACATGGAGCGAGACCTTGCCCCAATTCCTCCAACCAGTGAAGGTAAAGAGGGTAAGGTCTTACATGGTCTCACCGCAATTCACTGCTTTAATTCGAATTATTCCAATAAATTAAATCACGATTGGATAATTGATTGTGGTGCAAATGAGCACATGACCCACAATCCTAATTTAATTGCTCAATTACGTACGACTGACAATCAATCGATTATTGTAGCAAATGGCTCCTCCATACCAATCAAAGGTAAAGGGACAATTAAGCTTTTTGAGTCCGATCTCAAAGCTCTATATGTTCCAAGTCTTTCTAGTAACCTTTTGTCTATCAGTAAACTCACTAAAGATCTTAATTGTCGAGCAACTTTCACCGCAAATACTGTAATTTTTCAGGATTGCAGAACCATGAGGACGATTGGTGAAGGTGTTTTGTCCAACGGGCTCTACACACTAAAGATGACTGGGTCCGCAACGCCAAACTCCATCGCCTTAGCTGCTCAAGACAATAAGCTGCCAAACCTGTGGCACAATCGGCTGGGACATCCCAGTAACTTGATTTTATTGAAACTCTTTCCGCATTTGAATAAACCTCCTGATCATTGCGAAAGCTGTGTATTAGCTAAACAGTGCAGGTTGCCGTTTAAACTTTCCGATGCTGAGTACAATTCTCCTTTCATGATGGTCCACTCTGATGTGTGGACATCTCCCGTGAACTCGTATAACGGATTTCAATATTTTGTGTCTTTTATTGATCACTATTCTCGTGCCTCTTGGGTCTACTTGCTTAAACATAAGAGCGATGTCTTCTCTAAATTCCAAGAATTTTATAATCTTGTTCGTAATCAGTTCAATTCCAGGATTCAAATTCTTCGCACAGATAATGGAACCGAGTACAAGAAAGAATTCAAGGACTTCTTCATCAAGGAAGGCATCGTCCATCAGACCTCCTGCACCTACACACCGCAACAAAACGGTGTAGCCGAAAGAAAAAACCGTCATCTCTTGGAAGTAGCACGATCATTAATGTTCAAGATGAATGTTAAAAAAACCTTCTGGAGCGAAGCCGTTCTAACGGCATGTCATTTGATCAATCGGCTGCCTAGTCGAGTCCTTAATTATGCTTCTCCAATTGAATTACTTCTAAATAAAATGCCCGATCTAACATATTTGCGTGTCTTTGGCTGCATTGTCTATGTTAATGTTCCAGCTGAGAAGCGCGATAAGCTCTCTAAGCGATCTACAAGATGCATGTTCGTGGGATATTCTACGACCCAAAAAGGATATAAATGTTACTCTCCCACACTAAGAAGTATCATAGTCTCCAGAGATGTCGAGTTCTTGGAGAATTCTCCATTCTACCCAATCGATGATGCGGCCAATCCCAACCAGGGGGAGAAAATTCTAACTCAAGACTCAATTGATTGTGCTACACCTTCCGGATATTGCCTACCTAATTTTTTGAATTCTGAATCGCAGGTCTCGATCCCGCGAATTGAACCCAGTACCCGATCTCCAGAAGCTGCTCCTATCACTTCCTCATCACCGATTGCCGCTGACGAAACTGGTGAACACATCCCGACAGGTACTCCTATAATCATCTAATTCATCTAAATCCGACAGGTACTCCTATAATCACTCCTGCTCAAATTGAACCTACTGATCACATCCCGCTCACTGACCATATGGTTGATCATCGTCCCACTCTTATTGAGCCAATTGAACGTGATCAACCAGTCAGACGATCAGCTAGGATTAAAATTCCCAATCGGCAATTGAAGGATTTTAAAACATTTCAGGGATATTACCCAATTCAAAATCATGTCGATTATAGCTCCTTAAACCCTGGATATCGTGTTTTTCTTAGCTGTATTGACATCAATTCTGAGCCTAGGAGTTTCAGTGAAGCTATTAAAATTAAACCTTGGCAAATTGCAATGGCTGAAGAATTAGATGCTTTGAATCGAAATAAAACATGGACCATTTGTGATTTACCTGCCAATAAAAAACCGATTGCTTGCAAATGGATTTACAAAATTAAACACCACAGTGATGGCACCATTGAGCGGTATAAAGCAAGGCTCGTGGCAAAAGGTTTCACCCAAACCCCCGGGATTGACTATGGTGAAACCTTCGCCCCGGTAGCCAAGATGAACACCGTTCGCATTCTAATATCTGTGGCCATTAATTTGGGATGGTCAATTGAACAAATGGACGTGAAGAACGCATTTTTACAAGGTAATCTCGAGGAAGAAATTTATCTCACTCTTCCCCCCGGACATATCTTCGAAGGATCAGGTAAAGTATGCAAGCTTCATAAAGCCATTTACGGACTCAAGCAATCCCCTCGCGCATGGTATAATCGTTTGAGTGGGGAACTGGTAAGCCTCGGTTTTAAGAAATGTTATACTGACTCGTCCTTGTTTATTCGTGATTCCCCTCAAGGTAAAATCATTCTATTAATTTATGTTGATGACATCTTAATTACGGGTAGTAACGAGGCTATTATTAAGAAGCTTAAATCTGATTTGCATTCACGCTTTGATATTAAAGACTTGGGCAAAATGAAGTATTTTTTAGGTGT
>SOPF01027463.1:0-24220 GCA_012979155.1 Hypericum perforatum
AAGACAGGATAGATAGTTAATGTGGTGCAGATACGAACATATCGGGAAGCCGGACCAAGTCAAACAAATTGGCTTTTCTCGAAGACTTTATTTTGCCATCAGAAATTTTTTTCCAAAACAACTTACGTCGCATCCTTCGTCACATCTCTGAATTAAATTCAAACCCATATCATGACCACTAAGTATGAAAATTTTGAATAGAATGTAAGTGACCAAAAGTGAGTCATATATAGGTTTCATGAGAAACTTTTGTATCGTATTAAATTTTTTTCCAATAACAATTAAGTCCTTCCTCTTTTATTAGTCAATCCGAATGACTTTGACCCAGATCAACCTTTTTCACATTCCACAAAGAAGCAGCTATACATGGTTGTACTTGTATAAATATATATCATCAAACTCAGACAAGTGTGACTCACAAAGAGAAGCACCAAATTACGATGGAGATGGAGAAACTGAGGCATGAAGATGAGAAAGAAGACGATGGCTGCGACGAAGTCAGCGCGGTGCTTCCTGGATTCCGTTTCCATCCGACCGACCAAGAGCTGGTTGAGTTTTACCTGAGGAAGAAGGTAGAGAAGAGGCCTGCAAAGACTGACATCATCAAGATTGTTGATGTCTACAAATATGAGCCTTGGGATCTTCCAAGTATGTCTCTAATCTTAATTTGGTCATTTCTGCTCTTTTGTTCCCCTTTTCAGTTCATTTGCATGCACTATTGCACTAGTCTCCATATTGTTCGAGTCAAATGACCATATTGTTAGCCTTATGACACAAGGCGTATATAATTTCTGAGAGATCTAGAGTTCAAATATTGTGAATTGGTTTGTGTATATTTGGTGTAAAAGTTGGATCTTGTAAAAAAATGACTTTATCACTAGAGCCTACTATCTGACACCCGGATACTTAGTAGGCCGATTACTTCTAAAACCGAACATAAGACTTTAGTATACTTGACACAAAACGTTAGCCTAATGACACAAAACGTATATAATTTCTGAGAAGTCGAGAGTTCAAACCCTATCAATTTGACTTGTGCGTATACTTGGTGTAAAAGTTGGATCTTAAAAAAAATACTTTTATCACTAGAGTCTATACTATCTGACACCCGAATATTTAGTAGGCCGATTGCTTCTAGACTGGAACATAAGACTTCAGTGTTCATTGTGTTGAATCTTAGTATAACCTCACATTATAATGGTTTTAGTGGTTGCAACCATATTGCAGAAGTGGTTGGCAAGGTTGGAGAAAGAGAGTGGTACTTCTTCTGCAGGAGAGGGAGGAAGTACAAAAACAGCATAAGGCCGAACAGGGTCACAGGGTCCGGATTCTGGAAGGCCACAGGGATCGACAAGCCGATTTACTCTCTGCAACAGATCCACGACTGCATCGGATTGAAGAAATCGCTCGTTTATTATCGAGGAAGCGCTGGTAAAGGCACGAAGACCGACTGGATGATGCACGAGTTTCGCCTCCCCGTGACTTCCAAGTGTTCTTCCACACAAGAAGCAGTAAGAATATACTTGAAAAGATTTGTTTTCCATATCAATAAAACCATGTTCGAAGCTGCTCGAAGTAACTGATTTCCTCTCTTCGAATTCTCAGGAAGTGTGGACGTTGTGTCGGATTTTCAAGCGAGAAGCATCCTACAAGAAGTACGTCCCGGACATGAAAGGTTCCCCGCCAAGACAAAGCTACAGCGACTGCTCGAAACGAAGCTACTCGCGTCTTTCCGTCGACCAAACTATAGAAATGAAGCCAACAAGTGACAATCTATACGATGTTAGCCAGTTGGGCAACCAGGTCCCCTTCATGGCATCCTACCTAAGCTTCACAAGTCCAAGTTCAAATGAGAATTTTGTCAACTCCAATTGGGATGAGCTTAGTCCAATGGTTCAGGTCGCTCTTGACCAATCGGTATATAGTTTGAGGTAGCTATAGGAGGAGGATATAGAGAAAAGTGGCAGTCACTAGCTAGTCTTGTGGGTTTTTTTTTTTTCAGCCTCGGGCATTATAGTCGAGCACTAGCTTGTAAAGTGGTAGTCACTACCATTTGAGGCTGGCGGGGAAGTCACGTGTAGATCTGTGGGTTTAATTAACTTAATTTTAATTTGTATGAACACTAAGTATGTTTTTTAATGTATTCTTTTAAATTAGAAATTAATTTTGAAAAAAAATTAATCAATCTACAAATTGAAACAAAAATTATATCATTTTTATTTTTCAAATTTTTTGGCTCCACCCTTATTTAAGTGTTGTGGTTCTTTTACACACATACAATAAGTGGAATAATGTAGCTGATGATGTATTGTACAATATCGGATTTATGTTGGTTTTGTTTTTGTTTTGGTCAAGATGTTGGTTGTGTTTTGTATCACGACTGACTCTGGATTCTCCAGCTGCCTTTGTTTACTGTCGTTTTTCTTGCTGCCCTATTTTTGGGTGACAGGTTCAAGATAGAGACAGAGAGACATATTATATATAAAAATATTTGTTGAAATAATTTAGTTATCTAAATTCTCACAGCTCCTAGTAATTATATTCGAACCGGAAAAAATAATTAGTGACACAACACTCTTTAACAAGTTTGAGCATTACAATCTTTCCTGTACTCAAATTGGAAACAACTAGCCAAATACCATTTTCGATTGAGTAATAGTTTGGTGATAAATAGACAAGTGTGTCTATATATATATAAAAAAAAAATTGGTCCAAATCATTTAGTATCTGAATATTAGGCAAACTCTTCCAACTAGGTTTCAAAATCCGATATCTATGATTAAATTAAAACAACTATAAGGGTTAAGTGATAAATAAACAAATAAAAATCGGCAAATTATTCTCTAGTCCCGGACTTGACATAATTCTCTTATCAGGTCCCTCACTTCTTATAAATGAGTAATCAATCCTTGTTTTATTTAAAAATATTTGTCTAAGGTCCCCACTGACCAAATCAGCCTCTTTTTTTATTTTTGTCATGTGAAATG
Source organism: Hypericum perforatum (assembly GCA_012979155.1). Lineage (NCBI taxonomy): Eukaryota > Viridiplantae > Streptophyta > Magnoliopsida > Malpighiales > Hypericaceae > Hypericum > Hypericum perforatum. Next base: position 2,988 of record SOPF01027463.1, read on the forward strand.
ATTATTTTACCTTTCACAAAATGACAAATTTCATCTTATTTTTGTCTTTGTGAAGGTAAAATAGTCATTTAACATGACAAAAAAAAATGAAAAAATGGATGCTGAAGTCAACCAGGGACCCGAGACCAATATTTTTTCAAAATATAGGGACGGCTAAATCATTTATGAGAAAATGGACTCGATAGGAGAATTCGATTAAGATCAGAGATTAGGGGATAATTTGCTCAATAAATATTTTTTGGTGAGGAATTGGATAGATTATTGCGTCCACGTGATACTTGCTTAGTAGAAAAATAAATAATTACTTTACAGAACGTCCATCTTTTGACTTCTATTCACGGGCAATAATGCACCACAATTTTCCACCATGAGACACATTAAGCACGAATTTTTCTTAAAAAAAGAAATGCACCACCGTCGAAGTTTCTCCATCTTCACTATTAGTAGTGCCTATCGTTATCTAATAAGGCACACGATGACGACTATTCTTTTCGTAGGAAGTTTACTTTTCTCTATTTCCTTTTATATTTTTCAACAATCATATGTTAATGTCCAAGTATCCATTTGTCTTGTCCCAGCCCAAAATTTTGTCCCGAGGTAAAAAATCGATTCCAAAACAAATTTATAGTCTACTATTCTACAACCATATCAACCTTGCCTAATTAATAATTATTTTCATTTCATATGATATCTCTTCCTTTTTTTAATCATATATATTATCCATCACTTTTCTCATCTTTCTACAACACCGAACTAACTATGGTGAAAACCAGAACAAATTGGTCAGTCACAAAACACATCCTTGCAGTTCAATAACCGACGAGCAAATATTCGTGCCGAGCAACATCAAATGTACGAATACCGCAATTTGGCCATAAGATCTCATCAGTAACTTCAATTTGAACATGCTTTCACTACACGATCCGAAGAGGGAGTGGACGAGATTGGGGTTAAGAGCAGCATGAAGAACCGAAGAGATCGATAGTTGGATTCAACACTACAGAAAAAAGTGTGATGCTCAACTCGATTTGCTTAAGATGTTTCTAATAACTATCAACTGGCACCCTACTCGCAAAAATGGGTTCCAGAAAACAACTTTAGATATAGTTAAACCAAACCTGCAACACTAGGTAAACCAGAGACTTTTGCTTATCCATCACTGATCTTTGGTTCTTTGGAACTTCATCTTTCCTCCGTCCATGACGACTAAATCTTTCCTCTTTCTCGATAAAGTGGCTGGATTCTGTGACTCTGCAAACTGAGAAGTTGTTCGAGCACGCAGTTCTTCTAAGCTCTCGCCTTCTTTCGCTCTCTCCAGAACCTGGCCAGAGACAAAAAGTTGTCACAACATCGTCCATGTAACTGAATCATGTAATGTACGAAAAATATCAAGTGCTAACCAAATGTCGGCCGTAAAGATGGGTGCTGGCAAGCGCTTGGAGTGCATTTTGTGCTTCTTGCTTTGTAACGAACTCCACAAACGCAAAGCCCCTGTGGTTTCCGAACTTCATTGGTAACCTTAAGCTCTTGATCTGCAATTAACAGACTCAGATTAGAAGAATCGCAAAATTTCTCTCCCATATGCATAGGAAGTCAAGCATCTCTGGCCTTCGATGCCTCAAGTGCGAGGAAAAACTCCCACTGCTTGTCACTACTTTCAGACATTTTATTACATTGAAAGCTCTGCTACTAAGTCAAATCTAGACAAACTTTCAGAAAACTTAAACTCTAAAGACAAAAATGTTCAAAAAATCCTACAATTATCAGAAGCAACGTGACTACCTGACCAAACGGGCTAAAAAGCTGCCTCAGATCCTTTTCTGTTGCTTCAAAAGCAACATTCTTCACATGCAATTTTGTTGAGCTTTTATCTTTATCACCCTTTTTACTAGCTTGCTCATCCATCTTTGCATGACAAATTTGCAAGATAAGAGCGTGCCCATCAAGGACTGTACCCTGAAAGTAGAGCAACATTTGCAAAGCAAATATCACAGCAATGAGAAAACAAATTAATGAAAATAAATTCTGCATATAAAGATTGTGGTACCTGCAAATCCCGGCAGACGTTCATGGCAGTCTCCACGGAGTCAAACTCTATAAAACCAAAGCCCATGGAGAGATGCTTCCCATTTTTCAGGTGCTTTTTAATCTAACATTATTAAGTGTAAATCAATAATTAGTTCAAATATTATATTATTTATATTACTTAAGAGGATCCAAGTGACTAAATAATTACCCTGACACTGAGGATTTTCCCTTCCTTCAACTGTTCGTTCATATGCTTTTTCAAACTCTCATCCGTAGTCATGAAATTTAGATTCTTCACGAACAGAGATCGTGACTGAAGGGATGGATAATACACGAGATCAATAACAAATTAAAATGTTTAGATAATACATGAAAGATTTTAAGTAATAACACATAGAGAAGGTTGCAAAGCCAACCTCAATTCTGTCCGGATCAATATCAGTCTCTGGTAGTACTCCCACTGTTTGATCCAGTACGGTCCTCTTCAAATCATGTTTGCCAACAACAGCATTTTCAACCTTAGAGGTTGAGCTTGGATACAGAATATTGGCAGGAGCCCATTCCAAATATAATGGTCCATCCCTGCAAGAATAGGACGAAGTTACTATTCAGATTCACCATAGCACAATCACCCAATCTTCTCAATACAAAAAAAAAAAAAATATTAACTTACTTGTAGCGTTTGTATGCTAAACCTCTAAAAGCGGCCCGGGCCTCTGATGGTTCTAGAAAAATTACCTGAAAAGGATGAATAACTAAATCAATAGGACGATTTGACGAAGTTCCTCTTATATCCTATTCCAAACAAAAAATTTTTCCCTGCCTATTGTTAAGACAAGCATACTATTTTAGGCACCAAGTATGGTTCATAAAACTTGTTTACTCTTCTACAAGAGAAATTATAATAAAAAGATTATTAGTGGCAAACACTTACTATGGCTAATGTTTTTGTTGGAGGGAGAATTACTTTGTCCAAATTTCCAAACTTCCCAAACATCTTGGCCAGCTCGCTTTCCGAAGAAGCATACGGCAAGTTCTTAACTAACAAAATATGGTTACTTCTTTTCAGGCCCCCTGTTTTTCCAGCAGCAAATTCTTCTAAAGAGGCAATATTAACTCCAGCATTCTCTAGTGCTTTCTTGGTCTCAGCTATCACTTGAGTTTCTCCCAAAGCCAATCGTACAGCCGAATCATTTGCTTCACGGTCCAGAAATTCAGACTTACTAACCCCGAGCCTTCTGGCAATATTTTCAACAATCTGTCGCACGACAACAAGAGTTGAAAGGTAAGAACAAGGTGTGAAAGAAAACTGAACCAAGAAGGCATTTCTTCATAGCAGCCCGATCACATACAAAAACATACACTCCTGTAACAATGGCTTGAAGCTGATGAATTTGTATAAAAAAGAACAGTTTAAACATACTGTATCAGGCCGCATAAACAAACTGTTCCATGCTTTGGTATTTCCACTTGCTTCAGAGGCTTTCCTTTCTTCTTCCCTTCTCCGCTTCAGAGTATTTGATCCCGGGTCAGAAGAATTGAGAGTCCTGTGGAATATCAAGCAATGCTGAGTCAAGCTGATGGCCATAAATTAATTTTTGAAAGACGAAATGCAAAGCAGCACATACTCTCGTTTCTCATTCTGCTCTTTCTGTTTGGCGGGCATCACATGCAACAGTCTTCCTTGGAAAATTGTCTGGTCCAACTCCTCCATAGCCCTGCACAAACACAAGCCAGCTGTTAAGATTGGGAGAATGAGTAAAAACCAATCACACACAGCTGACATAGTACAACTATCACTCATTGTCAAAGACGCAGTCTGCCATCAAGTTCATAGTAAGTCTCTCAATGGATGTTTGTCTCTTGACAAAATTTGGCATAGCAGGCAACAAGGAAATGGAGACTAAAATAAGCATATAGTCCACAACAGCAAAAGAAACATGAAAGAGATGTTAGGCATAAGTTGGTCTTGAGGTTAAAAAAAAAGTACCTTGCCGCCGATTCGGGAAGGGCGTATTGAATATAAGCAATCCCTTTGGACCTTTTCGTGTCTTTGTCAACAACAAGATGGGCCTGTGAGATGTCTCCAAATCTTCGAAAGTGTTCTTCCAACTCATCCTCACTGCTCAGTGATCAATTGCAAGGAGATATAATAATAAGATTAAAATGAAAACTTCAACTGTATGTTGAACTAAAACTCAAGTTAGCAACTTGCTCATATACTGTAATGCAAAGCAGCTAACGCACTAAAAAGAAAATGAGTATTCACCCACAAAGAGGAGCAAGTAAGCATGCATACGTTGCTGTATATGGTAGGTTGCGAAGAAAAAGCCGATCAGACTGGATATCTTCTTCTTTCTCTAGTTCAGAATCTGTTGATGGTTTCTCAGGGTCGTCAATCTCACTGTCAGAATTTTCAACAGGGGTCCCCTCATAAACCGCTGCTTCTACAGCACTCTGGTTCAGGTTGCGGGTGTTCTTTCCCTCAAGACTTTTCTTCAAAGAATTGTTGTCACTATCTTTGTTATTAGCACCTTCTCCTTCGTCATCTTTGTCTTCATCTGCATTTTCGTCATCACTGTCATCATGATCACCATCTGAACTCTCATTGCTTTCACTGTCTGAATCTGACCAGTCTTTCTTGATCCTACTCTTGAAGTAATCGACATCAGAGCCTCCGACAACAGAGTAATCTTTTGTCCTTTCCTTTGCCTCATCTTCCTCGCTTTCATTCAAATCCTCCGCTACAACCGACTCCTCTGCACCTTTTTCCTTCTTAGACAAAGCTCCCTCTTTCAAACCTTTTCCCTTAGTAGACAGAGCTCCCTCTTTTGCACATTTTTCCTTTGTAGACGAATCTCCCTCTTTTGAGGGTGCTCCAAGTTGTGAACTAGAAGGCAGAGTGGAAGACAGGGCATCATTGGCCCATAATTTCGACTTAACCCGAGGCTGCATCACCTCAAGAAACTCCTCAAGCATGGGATCATGAACCTCTTCTCCTTTCTTATCATTCTTCTTCTTCTTATCCTCAACTTCCCCACCCTTGACACCCGGACCCCGAGTACCACCAGCACCCTTACTACCCTTACTCCCATCATCTTCCTTCACGCTCCCCTCTTTCTTCTTCGAGTACCTACTCCACGGCCGAGGAGCATCAGGATCCCCAACCTTACGAGCCGGCTACACCAATTAAACACAAACCAAACCTCATATATCAGTCTTAAAATTCCTCGCTACTTCCGACAATCCAACACGAAAAACAGTATCTAAGTTTGAATAAAGAGATTACCTCACAGATGATTCTACAAGTATCAATGAAGGACTTGTTAAAGTACTTGATCGCTTCGTCGGCCTCCTGCTCTGTTCGGAATCCTATAAACCCGAACTGCCTACTCTTACCGTCCCTTTCCAAAACCAAAAACACAAAGTCACAATCTCGAACCGAAAACCGAACAATCAAAATCAGTACTACCGTTACGAAGCGGAGGCGGTTACTCTTTACTTTGTTCGCATAAGCTTGGCGTCTGTGATTTCTCCTTTGCGGGAGAAAACATCGCGAAGCCTGTCCTCCGCCACGTGCTTTGGGAGATTCTTCACGCATATCCGAGACCTAACAAAAAAAAACAAATTAAACAGAAAAAAGAGGAAAAAGAATTAAGAAATTGGAAGTTAGAGAAGTTTTGGACGAGAGAGATGTGTGGAGGAAACCAGATAGCTAGGGATTTACATGTCGGAGTCCGGCGACGGTTATTCAGTCGACGGCGGGCAATAGAAAGGAAAGCGGCGCCAACAGAACTGGGACGAAGAGCGAATAAAGGAAATAGGGAGAGGGAGTAGCCAACGACAGAGGAACACGAACCTGTCGTTCGTGAACTTGGGCCGGGCTGTTTTGTTGTCCTTGGTCTTTAATTTAGTTCACTGTTTTGACCTATTTAGCAGGATTAATTAGTGATGTATCACGCCCATTCTATTACAATAATGTATGTTTTTTTATATAAAAAGTGTTACTCTTCACAGTATATTGTAATCTGACGTTGAAAAAAAAAATTTATAGATTATTATCCGTCAATCTACGTCAATCCCACGAGCCTCTTATACATTCTCATTCAATCACGACGGCGGGAGAACAAGTCCAAACAGATAAACAAAAAAATTCAGATGACACTCTACCGCTGAGTTATATCACTTCCCCTATTGAGATCATCCGAGTACTCTTACTATTAGAGGGATAAACCTAATCTAGAATATGAACCATAAAAGAAAATGTCTAGTAAATCAATTATAAGAATACCACCTATTATCCAAAGAGGAATCTTCCAATAATATCGACCATTGATCACACTTCCTCCCACATTTTCAATAAAGTGATCATACTATAGACATAAAGAGTCCTAGATAATTATGAAATGTTCAAGTAGTGTCAAACCAACAGGTAGTAAATCCACCTCGAATTAGAAAAGAAGCTGATTCCTCAAAACGTGAAGCTCGCCAAGCACTTGCAAGGAATTGGTGCTCCAATACATTACTTACTAAGATATAACGAAACATAGTTATCTTCTCAAACCTCAAAGCAACTTGTGACAACCTCCGCTTGAGGAACCCTGTTACCAAATACGTTTCTTGCATAGACATTAATCTACCTTGGTCGTTGAATTTCACAGTTTTTCGAGTGCACTTTATTTTTACTCGTGTCATTCTGTCGCCCGAAGATTGATCTTCTTTATTTGTGCGGTATCATCGTTATTTGCCATGTATCTTTTTCCATATTGTCACTCATTTATATTAATTTACTAAGTTGAAGACGACGAATTTATAACAAGATGTCATAAGGCTGATATATGTTATTCACGGGACACATTGGATTCTAACAACAATTTATCAAGTAATCTCTTGACTTGCTCTTATATAACAACACACAATTGGAACCTGTCAAGCACTCTCACAAGCCTATTGCCTTTTGAAAACCTATCAACAAAAATGAAGTTGAATGCGATCATTTCACATGCATTGTGGATGTTCCTGTTAACACAAACCATTCATCTCAGTTTCTTCGAGAACGATGTCGATAGATCCTCGCTTCTCGCCATTAAAGCTCAAATCAAAGGTGACCCCTTCAACAATCTTAGCTCCTGGAAAGACTCATCTCACTTCTGCAAGTGGGTGGGAGTCGCTAGCGGATGGCGATATCGGCGGATCGTCAGGCTGAGCCTCAGCTTATATGCACTCGCAGGGACGTTAAATCTGCATGTCAGAAACCTGAGCTTCCTCGGGATTCCCAACTTGAACGCCAATAACCTGAGTCAGAATAATCCTGACGAACTCGATCGTTTGTTCTGCCTCCGCATGCTGATTCTTTGCAAAAACACGAGCCTCCACTCGCAGCCCGTCGGTTTCTCTCACGATAATTTGAGTTTGAGATGTCTGTATCTTGTCTCCAACGACATGTCCAGCTCTTTTGGGCGTCCCCGTGTTTTAGAGTTGCGTTGGTAGAATACTCAATTCAAGATCTCCAACAATGTCATCGGATACGCGAATCGATCTTAGCATCTCCAGCAACAACCCCTTTGCTGATGAGCATATCATGTATTAACGATTCGATCTCGATGCATCCCAGTAGTTCAGAATTCGATCTTGCTATTGTGTGCTTATCAGTCAGTTGCTTGCTCGTGAGTCGATCTTGTCTTTGTTGTTGTACATGATTTGATCTTGTCTTTGCTGTCTCAATCAGTTGTTCACCGTTCGATCTTCTCTCTGCTGATCTGATGTTGTGCACAGTATCTTTAACCTTCCATCATTCTTTAAATCGCATAGGTTTGATCATGTAGAATCTGATCCATTTTTTCACATTGAGAGAAGGGTCTGAAATAAATCAAATTGATTTTTCAATCAAAAGCACTTATGAAATCTTTGGTTTTTTTTCTTCTTTCGGTTCGGTAGTTATTTCATGCGATGAGGAAATTTGATTTTTAAACTCTCTATTTTTGTAATTTCTGATCTCATTAATAAAGGATGCCCATACTTAGGCTTATTTTTATATAATTCGAAATATAGTACAATATACCTGTTATATTATCTTTTTGTTTTACTACTAATTTGCTTAATACGAGAGGAGAGAATGTTAAATTAATTGAATGTTTTGTTTTGTTCACTTTCATTTACTTAAGTGATTATCCCTCAAAAAAAAAAAATTAGCCATAATGAGTTCTTGCCACTAATCTGGAGTTTTATGAACCATATTCATCGACTAAGATAGTGTGCTAGTATAACAATAAACAGGAAAAAGATGTATGTTTGGAATAGGATATAGGAGAACTTCTTCCAACTGATTTTGTTAATTCAAATTTATGAGTTAATATTTTTAACCGTTCGAGGCTCCGAATATTTTTGTGATTATCCAGCCTGTTTATTGTGCATCATGCTTTACTTCATATATAATTATATTTCTTTCAACTATTTTGCAATTTTGGTTATTTGTTTGTTACGTTATCTATAATTTCTTATATCGGATTATTAATGTCCTGTTATTTTCAGGAAACACTCACCATTTTTGTTCGCTTTCATTTACTTGGGGGTTATTTTGTATATTTCATATGATCATTGATTAAAAATTAGGCTGAGTGACTAATTAGGGACCATTATATTAGCCTTTTTGGGTTCTTTTTCATTGATATATAATCTATTAGTAACCGATGACATTCATTATATGCACTATTCTAGAAACACAATGTAATCATAATAACAGTATCATAAATTCGTCAACTAAAATTTTAATCGACATCCTTCTCAGCAACCATAACATAATCACAAAATCATTCCATTCTGCTCTAGTAAATCGGCAAATCATATTATAATCATAACATCACTCTATAATAAATAACGCGAATCACACCAGTTACCGAAATCACTCAATTCACACTTTGGCTACCATCGTGCATAAAGGAGCTGAATTTATAAAATTTTAAATGTGGAAACATGCTTAAATATTTGAAAAGCTTAGTAAAAAAAACTAAAACTCTTCGAAATCATGGAAAAAAAATATATGGAAGAAAACTTTAAATGACCGTAACTTTCAAACAGCTGTGAAGACCCCAAAACTCAATTTTCCAAGCATAGCAAGAACATGTGTATATCTTGAAATTCCCTTTCTTAAAAGATATTATAATAGAAAATTGGATAAACGAGTCAAAAGTTATGGCTATTCAAAATTTCTAGTGGTTTTGACACGAAATCATGCGAGAAGTTGCACATAACTTTCTACCGAAAATAATCTAACCCCCAATACACCTTCAAAGATCAACATTCTGAATCCAACAACACAATTCCACAATTTGAATCAGAATCCAAAACCATTCCGAGTCAATAATCCAAATCACAATCTGGAATCAATAATACAGATCAGAAATCTAAAACAAAAATCCGAAATTAAAAAGCCTTAGATATTTTTAAACAACATCTCCACCGTCCAGAATCTTACCCATGGTGTTAGGAAAAGAACTCCAAAGTTTCATATCAATTCGATAACATTCCACCGTTGGATTTTATAAACAATGGTAACTAATTTTGGGACCTACGAATTTTCTTTCTTTTTTTCATCCCTTAGAGTTTTTCTTTTCTAGCTCAATTTATATAGATAAGTTCTAACCCTAATTTGGCTAATTACTATTTAGTCACTTGATCTTATACTATTATCTAAATTAATTTTACGATTCACGCAATGCACCTTTAGAATGAACAGTAAACAAAGGTTCTAGTTACAAAACTATTTCTCCGTTTCTTCAAGTTCAACCATAAATCTTGAATCCCGTGCTTTGCTTGCTGGCAAGACCACCTAGCGGACAATTTTCATTATCGCCTTCTTCAACAATCTGGGTATGCCTGACATGTTTAACTCAACAGCCCCTTGCTTGATCATGTGGATCGAAAGCTGCGTGTTGATTACATATGGAACCGTGCGCATCAAATGGGCTGGTAGGATAAGACGCTGCAGATAGGAACGTCCTATCCTATCTACCAGCACCGTAATTCCATCAACTAACTTCATTAGAATAGTCGTCGCTGACAACAAAAAGAAATAACTTTGTTAGCGTCGTTAAGGAGCAAAGGAGAACACATTGCTGAGTTTTTCATACTTTTTCCGAGGCTTGAACGATAAATGTATCTTCATCAAACTTATGGATTAGACAACTAGTCTTTGTATGCATATAATTGATGGACACTCCCTGTGGCCCAATTACCATACCCATCTTATATAGTGGACACTTCACTGGGATTGCTATTTCTAGCATAGGCAGTAGATGCTGAAATTTGACAGGAATCAAACGAGGTATTGGCTCTAGGTCCAATCCTCCACCTTGATTATCGTGGTGCTTATAATGGGCATCGAGATCACAAATATAATTAATAGCATTGGCATCTTTCGTGCTAAAGAATTTGACTCCTCCTTGCACATCACACATTCAAAAAACAAAAAACAAAAAACAAATGAGTTTATCTCCAAATAAAGAAATACATCCAAAAATGATTCATCCAACATTATCTCATAAGACAATCATCTAAACCATCAAACCACAAATATCAATTAAAAACAACATACTCGTTAAGATCTCATCCTAATAACAGCATCTTAAATATAATTATTACAGCACCAAAAAATATCACAACAAATATCTAAAAATAAATTTGAGCACGAATAATGTTGTGAAATTCAAAAAACAAATATATGAACGATAAAATATATTTTTTATATGTTTAATTCACAAAATATCTTGACTTATAGAATTATCTAAAAATTATATTTGATGAAAATATTTTTGTTGCAACAAAAGTAAAACAAAAAAACATTTGAAGACCTTAAAATAATTATATGGTTGTAATGGCATACTTTTCAATACATATTTAACACTGTTGTATTTTCATTAAGATCGGAATAACAACTATTTTTTTATGAAACACAAATTCGGAAGAAAAAAAATGCAAACTTTGGGAATATTTAGTTTCTCAAGCCCATTTAGCCATGAGAGACATGCCACCAGCACCAAGCAAAACGGCAACGTAGGCCTTAATCTAAGAGATTTGCCTGTTCCTTGTATTTGTAGATCAGGATGCGGATGAGCATCACTAGAAAAGTGACATTGTTATTTGTTCTACGGGACAAACACACAGGTTGATCAATTTGAAAGCTTGAAATCTGATGTTGGGCAAGATATACAACTACAAAAGGTAAGATCGTGTATGCTCCTTCATTACCTCAAGTTCTCGAGTCAATGGATTCGTTCGATCAAAAACTTGAGATAATGGGTGTAATCTAAGCTTGAGATAATGGGTGTAATCCGAAAAAAGATTAAGAAGTTCTTGTTAATGGAGGTGAAAGAATCGGCAAGAGAAGATGAGTGGAACTCTCATTTGATAAGAATATCATAACTATAGTAAAGGCATTTTTCTTAGTCCATTCTTAGTTCAGTTAAGAGGTAGTCCTTTTAATTAACTAGTACCAGTCTCAGTTTAGGTTAGAGTTCGAAAAGCAGCTCTAACTTTGAAGCCCGGGCTCAGGCAAGAAAGAGAAAAAGGCGAGAAACAAAGATACGTTGGCTTTTATTTTTCATTACTGTAATACATTTTTAATAAGTAAATGTTATTTTATTAGAAATATTTGTGTAACATATCCGTAGCTAGTCATTACTATAACACATTGTAATTATAATTATGTGGTTACACATTATTTTTTTCGTAATTTAATCGGCGAGGTTTCAAGTTTAAACAACAACCGGGAAGGAAGGTCAAGCTCAAGCCCACCCCTCAAACTTCTTGACTTGTCTTCACTTGACCCAGCTTTTTAAGAGTTTCAAATTATTAGTGACAAGTGACTGAGTTCATAATAAATTTCGTATTTTGAGATGACCACCGATGGTAAACATGAATATCTTTTATATAAAAATAGAACTTCAACTAAGGGATACATGCATTAATAACAATTAACATTTCTTTCTTACATGAGCATGAACCTCATGTGTGTTAAATTATCGGATTTGACGAATTAAAGATAAATCAAACTGCATACAATAAATTGCAATTTACAAAACCCAAAATGTAAGTGCAAGCATGCAATTGTGTGTTGCAGATATGGGGTAGGGTCGCCAAACGCCATCCGGACAAGCAGAATTTCAGCAAATATTTTCATGTAAGATATGAAAGTCTCTCCTTATTATTTATTGGTATTATATATTCGTTTCCTTTAACCTTTTTGAGCTTTTGAAATTTGAATTGAAGATGGAGGTTGTTGCCTTATCTAACTATCATGACAAGAAGGCACTCTTTGAAGAAGAGGTAGCCATGTTTCGTCCTTTCGTTTGTTTTTTTTTTAATAATTTGAATAAGGCATTGGCCGACTTTTCTAACCTGGGGAGCATTAAACCCTTAAAAGTACTACTTAATATAATAATAATAAAAACCCCTTATAAGTACTGTTCAGAAAAATTAAATATAAATACAATAATGAACTTTTGCAACTTGTTATCAGAACGTTATTCGACCTTTATCAGATGATTAATACAATTTTGAATTGGATAAAGTTTTTGAATAGTGACAAAATTTTCACAAGTAATTATTTGAAGATTATTATATTTTTAAAAATTCGAACTCAAAATATTTTAGATAAAGAATTTGTTTGCAATGTGATATATGTCATGCAGGTTGTTGAAATGAGGCAGCGATATTTTGGTTCTAATCTTCTGAGAAGCGATAGAGTTACCCATGATCGATTAACCGCCACAAAATTTGCTGTTAGCACAGAACAAATCTGGCATGACATTGAGCAAAACAAGGATCTGAATCTCGCTCGCTATCAAAACAAATTTGCCTCATATATGTTGTGCACTATTCATGTGTTACGATTTTAGTTAGTTAATTGGTAAATTGGTTATGTGTTCGAAAAGGGGGTTGTCATGTCTTTTATCATATTTTATAAATTGAAAATGCGAAACATTATTATAATCATAGATAACTAATAAGATTCAATTTTAAACTATTTCAAAATTTTAAACAAATTTTGCAAATGCTATAAAGAAAAGGAGTAAAGTGGCTACCGAGCGTGCATGAAGTATGATTTGCATGCAGCAATCTCTGTTGACGCATGTTTCCTTTATATATATGAAAGGTGATGTTCGAAACTTTTCGGTGTCACGACAAGCTTTGTCGGTCTATTCTCTTCTGGTGTTGCTTTGGAAGCATGGCCTAACTTTTGGAAGTGCTGTGTTCAATAACTAGTATTTTCCATTGTCTCATGAGTTGTGGGGAGGAGAGGTTGGAAGTAATACGGTGTTGCTTGGTGGGTATGCGATTCTCGTCTTCGGTTTGTTACATACCCGTACAAATTTCATTCTGGTGATTAATATTCCCTTGCAGCATTGTCATCTTGTTAACCTCAACTCTCTGTTTTAGGTAGTTTTCTTGGATTCTTATTCTGTAGAAGACCGTATAAGTTCATTTTTTTGTTGTCCCCGGATGCTTTTGAGTGGGCAGGCAAGTAAAATAACCTACACCATCTCATGCGATTGTTTCCAGGAGGCAAGCTTCTCGAAGGAAGCTGTTGGATACGCTACTTGATATGCATGATATCAAGTCATTAAATGACAAGACAATTGCGACTCATCTTCTTGGGTGAAAAATCATGATTCGATGTGTTTAAGACGTAATGGTCATCTCAACTTGTGAACGAATGCTACTGCTGCTGCCTCATCTCTACTATCAACCGTATGCATATCATATCGTAGGATGAAAGTTTGTCTGTTCTCTCATGCATATGGATTCAATGATATATGATTCTTGCGTCATCCTTGTCACCTGGAAGCAGAGTATATGGCCGACAAATTAGCCATTGTGAGTGATCACGATCAATAAAGATCATTTTTTCTTGCCTGCAAACTGTGCCATTGGTAACTACCTTTAAGTAGATGAGCACAGTCGTAAACTCATCAGGTTTTCGACCCTAATCCGTCATCTTCTCAAACGCATGTACTGCATTTCCAAACTCCTGCCTCTTCACATATCCATCAATCAGCGAACTCCACGAAACAATATCTTGCTCAATCATTACGCCAAACAACTTGCGGAGTGAACCCCTGCCCACACACTTTGCAGAACCTTTGGCCATGAGTTCCACCTCAAGGCCAAGTTCGTCTCGTCAAACACCTTCCTTGCGTCGTCTATGTCCCCTCACAGGACTGCCAACAGCCTTAACAACGAAAGGCTAAGTCAGGTAAGAGACCGCTCCGGTGGAGTTGCTATGCATCTGTTTCCTGCTCGGCCGAGCAGTTGAGGTTCCTGCACTCGACACAATAATTTACAGATGCTGATCAACAGTTGTTAATGCATCTCCAAGACCATCATCGTCGTCGTCCCTCTGTTTCAACCATAACGGAATCTATTTATTGCAGTATGTTGAGAAACCAATAATCAGATAGACGAAGAAGAAGAGGAAATCCAGGAGAAGAAATTCCCGTATATTTCAACTTAAAAAATACAATGTACATGTCCTGTGCTATATAACTAAGAGAAAGAGCTAAGAGAATCTAGCTAGCTGTACAAAGGACAAAAAGGTAATTACATCAAAGATTAAAAATATTCCTCCTGAAAAACGCGGAGATCTTCCTCGGACCTCGGATCGTGTGCCACCTCATGATTGGAATAATTACCCAATCATATCCACTCAGTCTATTCCCGGGAGCTGTTGTTGATGGCCGGTACCTGCGTTTCTTTAGTTAATGGGCCTGAGCCCAACAATTTAATCTTCAACGGTTGGCCCGCCACTTTTGCTTCCTCCAGCTGTTCGACGTTTTTCCTCAATACAGTATCCCTCCCTATACCTAATATTATAATTCAATAGAGAAATCACTCGATCGATACAAACTACTTCCAACTCAACCCAAAAAAAAAAGAGACAAGTCAAGAGCATTGATCATTTAATAACAAATCAATTCTGCACAAGCAACGCTCAAGAAATCAAACCAAGCAACCATAACATAAAGAAGTCCTGCCAGGCATTATTGTTGTTGTTTCCCCTCTTCCTCCTCAGGCTCCTCATCATCCTCCAAGCAATCACGCCTAATTTCTTCAGACGACAGCTCCACGCAGTTAAGAAACCACTCATGGTAATATTCCAGATGGTCTCCTTGTACAGGTTGGCCGTTGATGAAAGGCACGCCTGAGTATTCAAAAGCGAGAGGAATATCAGAAGAAGGTTGGATGGGAATTAGAATATTACAGAGAATGAGAGCAGCAGCAACATCATCATCATCTTGTACCTCCATAAGTCTTCTCCTCAACATTGGCATAGGAGTCCGGAAACACCCAATCAACTTCTGGAAGCTCTGCAGTAAGGGTTTTGAGTTTTAGGGTAAAGCAAAAAATATTATAAATACTTCTCTTGTGCTTGGATTTTATCTAAAAGAGTTTCGGATTCTTGTACTTGTACTTCTTTCTGTCTTAGGTTTTTTAATCACTCTTTCTTACTAGAGTTAACTAAGAATAATATTGGAGGTTTTTTTTTTCAGTGCTTTCCGATAATTGTGGTGTAACCAGCTTGCAAGTTAGAATTTTTTGCTACGTGCACAACCAACTAAGTTCTTTCTTTAAAAAAAAAAAATCATTTTTTTGTTTAATCATGTAATTCATATAATTCATCATTATCGAATCCTATTTAACATTATTTTAAAATTAAAATCCACCAAAATCTTCAATCTTCTTGTTCTATCAATTGAAATAAATTTGATTTTGCGTGAAAATGATAGAACAACAAAAACAAAATTAAGATAAACAATTAATCAAAAAAATCTTCAAATACTTAGAACAATAAGTAGATTATAATCTTTCTATTAATCAAATTTATTTTAGTTAGCTGACATATTATCTAGAATGTGTGATGTATGTGTCCAAATATATAAATATTGACGCTAATTCTTCTTTCGCATCAGATTGAATTGAATAAAATAGATAAATAAACACCAAGTTTTTCTATTCTGAGTTTAGTAGTACACCCACTTTTCAAGATATGTGGAGCTTTAAAGATCCAGGTCCTTTTCAGCTTCTTAACGACGATCCATCTGCCTTTCGCCATTTCAACTTGTTTGAGATCCAACTTAGATTACTCGTCAGTAGAAAAAATGAAACTTATGTCAACCTTAGGTTTGTCAAGCACTTTAGTTGTAACTCTTTTCGGCAGGATCTTCACAAGACGTAGCTTGTTCGTTGGCCTTCTCGTTCTATTTCTATGTCGACCTCTCTTCTCATGGTATCTAATTCGAATGGTGAAGACTAGGATTTCAAATCTATTCGGTAGTTATTTCTGTATTGTACATCTGAATAGAGATTTTTTAAAAAAAATTTAATTAAAAAAATATAGTAAAACATGTATATTATTCATAAAATTCTAGCTTAAGAAAATTAGTCTTTTTCTTAATATAAAGTTAATTTTATCATTGTGACTATATTAAAATTTACGAAAACGTTAAATACTTATTCAACATGAAACCTTGAACTTAAACTTATACACGAATTTTCTTCTAAATGTAGAAAGTGTTTACCTCAATTCTCCAATCATCAATTTGATAAGTTTTAAACCAAATTTGAAACTTTTATCAAATCTCATCATACTAAAATGAGTTTTGCCACGTGAGAAAAAAATCCTTTGTAGAACGTTATAAACCCGGACGCCAAGTGGCGAGAAGAAAGAAGTGACAAAGAACGGGAAAAAGTCAACCATGGCAACCGCGGGAGCCACCCACAGGAGACCAAGTCAACCCAGAACCCCTTCCTCCTCCTCCTCCCCGGCGGGGGCTCTTCCGGGTCAGGAACCGGTTCATAGCCCGAAACCCATCGGGCAGCTCCTTGCTTTTGGGGCAATCATCTTCCTCGGCTTGCTCCAATTCCTTCCCGCCACCCACTTCCGCCACCCTTTGGACCGCAATAGGAACTGGATTCCCTTCGAAACCAATTCCACCAATGTAAAATTTCTTTTTTGGGTCTATTTTATGTGTATGATTTGGTTCCTTGTAGATGTTGCTTGATGCTATTTTGTTAAATCTTTGTATAAGAAGTCGAGTATTCTCGGACACTATACATTTAAATCTGTTAGTGATGTTTTTTACATGCGTAAAGATAATACCTAAACTTCATTTAGTGAATCTAAGTTGTTTAGCCAACTCCGGTTAGTTTGCTGAGAATTTAGTGTGTGTTAGGGGAATGGTTGGTTTTAGATAACCATGGAAGTAGTTGGTGTGGCTTATTTGATGAAAGCTAGCTTTTTGGGGATTTCTATGTTCGTTTTTGGACCGACTAAGTTGGGTTGACCCGAGGAGGACCAAGAAGGTGGCAGGGCTCATACTACCGAGTTTTAACGAACATGATGCATTTGGTTGATCTAGAACAACTTTTACAGCTCATGTAGGGTCTCAGTGGTTTGTTACTTTTCGCTATTAAATGCTGGCTGGCCTCCAAAATTGCTAAATACTATAGTTTCTTTTTATCGAAGATGGTAATGTTATGTTCTGATTTCTTACAATGTTTGAAGCTTTTTGTTTAGTTGGGTCTAAGATAGTTTGAAGTTTTGTCTGTTTCACGGTTAAACATGTGATATGTGTCCATATTTTGAAATCTTTTTTGCATATTCTGTTTGTTTGCACATAGTTTGGTGAGCTTGGGACTTCGAACCACGGAAGTTCCAGGTTAGATGGTGGAGAAAATGGAGAGGATGGCTTTCTACATGTCGTTTCTTGGATGGATTGTTTGGACCTCCAGATCCTTGCTGTTCTCATGAATTCAACTCTGTCAAGTTCCAGGTCTGTTGTTGTTGCTTCAGTTAATTCTCTTGTTAGTTGAACCGTAATTTCACAATATACTCTTCATAATCATTAGCTAGATGCAGGGTCGTGAAGATAACGATCTCCAATTTAGATGATGCTCATGATTGTCATTATTGTAGGACCTTAGCGTCAATTATATTTATCCGTCTGTCATACATAAGAAATGTTATGTTCTGAACTAAAATCTTTGCTTTGTTAAATTACAGCTTTCCCAATCTGGTGTTCTTTCATTTCTTTATCCCTGGTGGGGATGAAGATAAGGTGCCCTTCTACAAGTTGAAGGTCTTGTTTCCAAATTCGAACCTGGAAATTCAGGGGTAAGAGTACTTTCCTTAGTGAGTTGAGATGGGTACCATAATCGATGCTAAGTTCTTTTGTGCATTGTGTAGGAAGAAAGAAATCGACAAAATACTCAAGTCTGCTTTCCATGGGGTCCTTAATGATGAACAAGATTTTGAAGTTCTGGTGCCTTTTGTAGTACCAAGAGTCCTCCCGTCTCTGGGGAAGTTTGTGTATGTCTCTGCAAATCTGATCATGAAGGTTGGTTCATCTCTTTAATAAGTCGGACATTGTATATCCTGAGAGGATTGCTTTGTTCTGCCTAAGTTTAAGATTGATCTTGAATGGAAACGGCTGGTGGAAACATAAACTGATGAACATTGAAGGTTGTGAAAGACAATGAAGAAAGCATTTTGAAGGGTTTACATGAAATGGCTATACTGCACCTATCTGATCTTAGCTACTGCATATTAAGCAAGAATTTTTCGGATGGGAAGTTAAAACAGAGATCAACAATACAACCAATGATGAGGATTGAACAATTACTCAATTAGTTGATGTATATATTCCTGAAAAGAAGGGAACTCTATCATCAATCACATTCTTAGTCTCCAGCTTTTTTCGTTGCAGGGGAAGGTTGAAGAAGTAATCGCACTCGACTTGAAAAATCATGCTGTTGCAGCTTCTGAAGATTGCTCTGAAAAGCTGGAAACCCGTGTGAATCCGGATGTCTTAGATGCTATTCAGAGATCAGCTTCAAAACCATGGGTATCAGAGACGCCTTATACTAGGGGCACTTGTATCCCCGACTTAAATGTGCTTTTAATTGATGCAAGGAAATTCGAAGAGGAATTTCTGGATGCCGTTCGCTGGTGGAGCAAAGTTCTGAACTTGAACAACAGGTTTTCAACTTTCTCATTTCTTCTTTACGGTGACAGAACATTATGGCATAGCGTATGAATTACCTACTGAATCTTTCTATTTCGTTTCGGGAACCTCGAGGACAGTCCCAAAAGCCCAGCTGTTGCATTAGCACTCTACGGCAAGTTTCTGGAGCTGCCGTCGTCTTGGCTGGTGAAGGAATCGGCCTCATCAGGCGACAAAGATGCTGTAATTCACTATGACGGACCCAGGAATCCTTGCAGAAGTTCTAGCCTCGGTGCAGCATTACCAGTCATCCCTGGTGATCTGTGGACCAAGTACCTTCCATCAATGTCTGATCGAATTCTGGCAAACTAGAATGCCATCCCATCAGCAGGTAGCTTATAAGTTCTTTTATAGCATTTGGCGTTGTGAAACCAATCAGCCATCGTATTTACAACTACATTTTGCTGCGGACTGCCGAGCTTGCTGGTTAGAGTCTGAGCCATGCGGTAAGATTGACGGTGACATTCTTGGACTCGATGGATGGTTTTGGAGTGCACAATCCAGTTCTCAAAACACTAGCATCATTTATGCGAAAGACCAATGCTCGAAGACGGGACTTTGACATCTTCACGAGCTTGTTTGCTTCGGAAAAGTGCAACTCAGAACATGTTTATGGGAGCACAATCTTAAGATCTGTTGTAAATGTCATATTACTATTCATTTTGAACAAAATTTCATCAATGCCCTAAAAAGAGAGAAATTTTGAGAATTGATTATAAACAACGTTTTAAAAATTATGATGCAACTGGTCAGACCATCCGGCTAGGTCCTTTCGATCGATCCGGTATGCCCGGATTATCAAATTAATGTTTATTTTTTTCATTTTATCAAATTTAATTTTTGTACATAATTTTTGGATCACATTTAAAAAAATTATTTGTTATATATTAACTAAGTCAAATGAATTTGGTATATTTTCTTATAACTCTACACTTATTAAATTAATATTTATAGATTTTGTTTATATTACATATCAAAACTCGTAAATATTTATATTTATTTAGTCTTTATTATTTTTATCCTAAATTAAATTTATAACACCTGTTTAATAATATTTATAAATAAATAAAAACTTTGGTTTGACCGACCGTCCAATAGAGTTTCCCTCCAGTTCAGATTTAAAAAACATTGGTTGTTAGTATGTAATCTATAGACCCATTGAACTTAAAAAGAAAAAAAAAAAGGACCCAATCTCCAGAATTTAAAAACTACAAGCCCTCATGTGAAAGTTCCACAAAACATTGAGGACCTAATTTAAAATCTTTTTTCCTCGTTTAGGTTATGTACCCCTGCTCTTTATTAAGCCACCACCAAAAGGGAACCTATATATAAACGAATTTGATTTTAATTCAAAAAAAAAAAAAGTAAGCGCTCTCGTAATGGACGAGCTGGGAGAAATCTTGGGGACCCATAACAGGGTTGAAGACGTCCAGTGGCTTTGTTCCCTGTCCGAGCCCGAGCTTGTAAGAATATTGTTTCGAGTTCGAGATTTGAGAATACAATTGGCGTTTAATTTTATTGATGAAAGCTTGGTCACTGTTTGTGGGTTTTCTTACATTGAATTTGGATTAGTCGAGTCAAAGAAGACAATTGACTTAGGGTTTTTGAAACGAGTTCAAAGTTTGGAACTTTATGTTAGTGGAAGTACTGGGCTGTCTTTGGTTTTTCACATGGGTACCTGGTTTCTGGTTGTTTGGATCGAGCTTGTCGTTTCGAGTTTGAGATTTGAGAATACAATTGTGTTTAAATTCGCTGATGAGATCTTCGTTACTGTTTGTGTGTCTGCTTATGTTGAATTTGGATTAGTCGGAACTCATATAAGTTTGGATTAAAGAAGACATTTGACATGGTTTTTGAAACGAGTCCAAAGATTGAAACTTTATATTGCTTGAAGTATTGGGTACCTGGTTTGTGGCTGTTTGGATGGAGCTCAGGGTTTGATTATGAGTAAAGTTTTTAATTTTTTATCTTTCTGTTCCCCTGTCATACTGGGTCGATCCGTCGCAATGTGATGCCTATTGCTATCTGTCGTGAACGGCTAGGTTACTCGTCAGTTTGATGGTTGTTGATCTTAGGGAAGAGGGAAGACCGGAAGAGTTTTTTTTGTTTGTGCTTTTGTTTGATCTTCATTGTTTAACAGGTCAA
>SOPF01027464.1:0-14581 GCA_012979155.1 Hypericum perforatum
AATTTATGTTGAAGTCCAATGATATTTTTTAATAATTATGCTGTGTAGTTATTCTGCAAGGTTTTATGCACATAGATCATATGGAAATTGAATTTGTATTTCCAAATAAACGTAATTTTTTTTCTTAACTAAGGACAAATTAATCTCACGTCACTTGTATTATACTTTCATGTTCTCGTTATTAGAATGTTCAAACAAGATTTAGGAAGATTGACTTGAAAATTACAAATTAGTCCCTCCCACTTAAAAACAAAATCTCTCTCTTTCCTTCTCCCTTCTACTTCATATTCTTTCTCCCACTTCTTAATGCGAATTTAAGTGTTCAAAATTAGGATTTTTGAAGTTTTGATTCTCTCGATTTTATTTTAATTTTCTTTCATTGATATTGATTGTTACTATGATTTTAATTTGAATTTTGCTTTTAATTAAAGGTTAAAGAAAAAAATCAAGTGGAAGAATGAAGATGAAGTGGGAGTAAGAGAGAAAGAGAGATTTTTAGTTTTTAAATGTGAGAATAATTTTGGGCATTTATCGATTATTCTGACAAAAGAGACCTATAAAGCAGATGGGAAAATATTTTTGAAACATGAAAAACTATATCAAAATTTCCAATCATTAGTTGCACATAAAAGTCAGTAAGATATGCCTTATCAGGAAGTTAATATACACAAGTTCACGAGGATTAAAGAACTTATTGACATTCTACATCAATCCATTTTGGTTCTGATTATAGTTGTTCTAAGAAACGCAACTATTGTTACAAATAAACACTGCAAAGATTGCCACGGTGACCAAATATAATTAATAGGGAACAGGAATCATCCTTAAGAGGCTGTTACCCAAAGGAGACTATTACTCACCAGTGTGGATCACTTTCAGCGGGAATGCCAAGAAACAAAGAAGCAATGATTCCAAGGCATGTGCCAATCTGACACGAGGTTCCAAGAGAACCTCTGTATTTGGTTGGGGCAACCTATAACATGGAGAACCTATAACATGGAGAACAGCAAATATAAATAACTAAGCGGTGGGCTTCTAACGAAAATCCTTTTAATCACATCCCAAGAAGATGGCATAGCATCTACATGTAAGTGGATTAAGCAAACTAAACACTTTAACCAAAGAAGTTTTACGCAACAGTTTGACAGATCAAATCATTGACGGTTGCCAGTTTTACAAGTATAGGAATTTTTTATATTCTGCCCAAAACTTTATGGTCATGAGTAGATGTATCTGCTACATTTATAAACTAGCCCAACAAAAGTGGGATGTTCTCCAACACGCCCTATCAAACAAAGCCCATCGCCATATAAGAATTTCCATATCCTATCCAAAATCTTAAGGTAGTGAGCAGGTGGATCTTTCGCATTTACAAACCAAACAAAATCAACCCACTCGCAACTTCCAATGTGGGACTCTCTCCAACAACAAATGGAATTTCAGCTTCCACATAGCTTCCCCTATTTTTCTGGTCATGGCGACATGCAATTAATTTCTACATTCAATTTCTCAACATGTTATAAACAATACTGAAACATTGCCACAGACACCATAATAGCACCTAAGCCCTCATCTATCACTACACTTTGTGATTATCTCCGCCAAATAAAACTCTAATCGTATCAAAGACTTTGGTTTCCGCAAGTGGAAATTGAAAGGAAAAGGAGCACAGCTAACAAGAGATACAATATTACAGTTGAAACATGTAGTGCAGCATAAATGAACAAACCTCTGAGATATAAATAGGGAGGAGAACTGTGTTCACACCAATGCCAAGTCCAACCCCCACAGTATTTCATCCAAAGAGTGAGCTTGTGCACTGCCACAATCAGCTTACTAAGTAGAAAATAGCTTAGGAGTCAATTCACAGCCATAACCAAAAGAAGCTAACATCTCCAACGAAGCAATTAAAATACAAAGGCAGAGGGGATCAAAAAATGCAAGATAACCAAAACTGTCATTGGTACAAGTTCAGAAAAAAAATGAAACACGTCCAAAAGAATCCCGGAATCGGACGTTCCCTACCTAATTATAGCGCCAAGGATCAGCGGAATCGTGACAATCTGGAATGTCCGGCAACACCCGAGCTTATCAGCCAACGAACCACAGAGCATGCTCCCAACAAATGCACCCACAATGAAAATGCTGACCACCAGTCCCTCGAGAATATGATCTCCTTCGAATCCTAGCTCCCTTGCAATCGAAACAGTCGGCCCATTCAATACGCAAAAATATTACAAATTAAGAATAATTTTTTGAGTGAGTGAAATATACAGTAAGAGAAACTAACATATGCATAATCTAACTTTTTCAATCTCCTTCAACATGCAATAGATACGGTAACTAATTAACATTTCCGTGAATTCTCCCAAAAATTAACATTTCCATGATGGAGGCGTGGAATTAATGCCCAAATATAAGAAATTGGGTATCCATTGTCGTTGTCCTCCGAAGCTTCATGAAGTTTATTCTACGACCGTGCCTCAATGACATTAAATCAATGGTCGAGATCGATCAAAATCAACTTGTCGTAGTCTCACGAGCTTGTTGGTCGCACTCTTGCGAACTCTCGTGCCTCTATTTTCTGCCACCATAGTCTTCTCTGTAATGTTGTCGATGGTGACCGGAGATCACCAAGTCACAAGTTTTTTGTGATCTGATCATTTAATTTTTTCATGATTCCGTCCAAGTCACACACAAAACATTGATGTCCAATGTGAGCACCAATTTTATAATTAAAATATTTTTTAATTATTTTCGTAATATTTCGTATACAATAACACATTTTTGTAATAAAAAAATCATTCCCCAATCCACATTTCTCTTACTATTAGAACAAGAATTATTTGATATTTTTATAAAATTTTGACATTACTTAGAGTTTAGTTTTTAGTATTTGGATTTAAAATCTTTAATTGAGCTTTAAGGCTTAACCACGTATTGCTTAGTTGTTATGATCGGGGTACCTGATTTCATATTATATCTTTAATCTATATGTCAAGGGTATTTAGTAATTATTTCAATGTGCGACAAACAAATTTTGATCTTAACCGAATTAGGCTCCATAATTCCTGTTGCCTATGCACTTTATTTTTATCCGAGCAGCGAATAATATATGACCTAAGTTCGGTACGACGAGCGCAGCGTTTCAGTTTATTTTTCGTCCGCTCCTCATAATTATGTCTTGTCTGTTTGCTTAATTCGAGATGATTGAGTCATTGAGATGTGATAGAAAGAAGAAGCTCACGAAATAACAGGGTGATAGTTTTTTTTTGGGATGAGTAATAATTATATTGTTGTATTTACCAAAGTAAAATATCATCCTACATTCAAAATATCGGATAATGTTTATTAATATAAATGACACTGATAAACACTATATGGTAATGCACCAAAGTATCTTCTACATTCAAAATTTAGTAATTGCTTAATATTATTTTCAGTAAAAAGAATCTCTAATTAGTAAATATCAATTCCAAAACCAAAAAAGTCCACGCTTTAAATCGCAGATTTCAAGATTTATACCTACGATTCCATGGATTCTATCCCGCTCATGACATCGTCGCCACCACTTTTCCCTGGTGTTTATCATATTTTTACTTTCAAATAATAGGAATCGATAAAGGTGTCAATATTATCTTGAACCTGAGTTAAAAGAAACACGAATAATAAAATACATTGGATATTTTTTTTTATATATAAGAGATATGTGAGCTAAAAGAGGAGTTTTGTTGTAGCTCAAGGAGGATTAGTCATATTATCACCTACACAATAGATTAAATTTAGAAGTTTTAACTCCAACTCCATTGCTCTGAATTTGAATCTAAAATAACTGAACTAATAATTATTTGGCTATTAGTTAATTTGGAACCTAAATGCTCGTTTATCATTAAAAGAGGAGTGTGAGCATCATTCTATTATAAATTGCTATCTCCTATTGTCGGTCCAACAATCTACCAAATAAATCTCGAATAATAATTGCCGTTAAGGCGGGAATATGTGTGGTCAAAAACAAAAGTTAATAGTAGTACCGAGATAATTGATATTAATAACCACTTAAATCAACTAGTAATGATGTTTTTCATGTTTAATTAAAAAGTTTGGAGTTTGAATCCTTCGAAATGTATTATTGTTAAACATTAGTAACAAGAAATTTTTAAATTTTTTAATATTTTACTTAGTTCAAACTTAAACTAATTGAATTATTATACATATCTATAAAAAAGAAACTAGGTTATTTAACATACATATTGTTGGACCAAGAACGTAATCCGCAATCATTATTGCGCAAGATTAGACCCAGCCTCATCTGGTCCAATCCCCGTAAAACAATTGGGACGCTCAACGTACGGGTCAAAGGAGAAATTTGGATGAACAAAACTGAAACTTTGCGACCAAAAGCCCACTTAAAAAGGAAAATTTAAGATTAGTTATTATGTTTTCATCAGATTTTCAATTTAGGAAAGTTTGCCAAAATCAAATTACGTGTCGGATATACTGTGATCGTAATTCGATGACACTTCAAGAAAGCCGATATGAACCTATGGGCTGGCACGCTTCGACAAGTGAGTGTCATTTAATTAATGAATTAGTTTGTTAATCGAATAGTCTAACATGATCAATTTAGTCGTGCTACTTGGATTTATTTGCTTAAAAACAAAAGTGATGTCTTCTCTATTTTCAAAAGGTTTGTTGCTATGATTAAAACTCAGCTTGACTCTAAGATTAGAGTGCTACGAACTAATAACAGAATAAAATAGGAGGGAGATTTTGTCCAATTTCTTAAGGATGCAGGTATTATGCACCAAACTTCATGTGCGTACACGCCACAACAAAATAGAGTGGTCAAGAGGAAGAATCAACATCTTCTCGAAGTTTCTTGTACTATAATGATTCAAAAAAGTGTTAAAAAAACCTTTTGGACTGATGCCATCCTTACCACATGCCATTTAATCAACAGGTTACCTTGCAAATCTTTGAATGTCAAGTCTCCTATGGAAGTGCTTACAAAAAAAACAACATGATCTTACTTATCTAAGAATCTTTGGTTGATGTTGTTATGTTCACGTACCATCTAAAAAACGTGACAAACTTGATTAGAGAGCTAAAAATGTATATTTCTTGGCTATTCTAATACATAAAAGGGACATAAATGTTACTCGCCTTGCAAAGGAAAGTATTGTATCAAGAGATATTCATTTTGTTGAGTATCAACCCTATTATTCTACTTCTACCGATGATTCAAAGTTAGGGGGAGGTTAATTCTTAAAATTCAGATCGACATTTGCCTATTATTACAAAGATTAATACTTTCTCACATCGAGAAAAGGAACAAAACTTGTCCTTTCAAGAGGACCAGAATCGAAGAACTGAAGATAACAGTGGAGATAGCAGCTTCGAAAACACAATTGATGCTATAGAGTCTACAAATTTGTCGATGAACTCAATCAATCCAGGTATGTCATCTAATTCAGATCTCAATGTTGTTTCTGTTGAACCCAGAAGATCCACTAGAATTAGACAGTCTAATTTGTTGTTAACTGATTACAAAACCTATAAAACCTGGTATCCGATTGAGGATTATATTTCTAACAAAAACTTCAAGACACTGTATCAATCTTTTCTCAGCAAAATCGATCAGATTAGTGAACCCAGAAGCTTTGAAGAAACTATCAAAATAAAAGACTGGAAAGATGCGATGTTAGATGAGCTGCAAGCTCTCAAACAAAATGACACATGGGAGATTATTGACCTTCCCTAGGTAAGAAAAAGATTGATTGTAACTAAATTTACAAAATTAAGTATAAGAGTGATGGTTCAGTTGAACGATTTAAAGCAAGATTGGTTACAAGAAGTTTCACCCAAACCCCTAGATTGGATTATGGTGAAACCTTTGCTTTGGTTGTAAAAATGAATACATTTCATATGATTGTTTATCTAGCTATCAATTTAGGATGACGAATGGAGCATATGGATGTTAAAAATGTGTTTTTACAAGGGGATATAAAAAGGAAATCTATCTTTGCTTACCTCCTAGTTTATCCAACTATCAATCTTATAAAGTTTGCAGACTCAAGAAAGTAATATATGTTTTAAAATAATCCCATAGAGCTTGGTATATGAAGCTTAGTAGCGAATTGTTAAAATTGGGATTCAAGAAGTGCCACTCGGATTTGTCTCTTTTCATCTCGACGCAACCTTAAGGTAAGATTATTGTTCTTATTTATTTGGATGATATATTAATTACTAGTAGTAATTGCAAGATTATTGATGAATTAAAAGCTGTTCTTCATAATCAGTTTGATATAAAAGACTTGGATAAGTTGATATTTTTTCTCGGAGTGGAAGTTGCTTATTCGCAACATGGAGTGTTCTTAAATCAGAGAAAACATGTAATTGATCTTCTAAAAGACACTAAGAAGATTAACGCTCTTCCTTACAAGACTCCAATTGAACAAAATTGGAAAATCCCAGAAGAAAAAGGTAAACTTTTGAATCTTGAAGTGCTCTACAATTCGCTAGAATTGTTGGTAAGCTAATTTATTTGAATCTTATTCGACCCAACATCACTTATGCTATTAATATTGTAAGTCAAGCGATGCACTCACCTACTGAAACTCACTCTTATTTCTTGATCACATATCACAATACTTGAAAAATTGCCTAGGTCATGGTATTCTTATGAAATGAAACAATCACTTGAACATTATTGCTTTTGCAAGTTCCGATTATACTAAATGTGAGACCAATCAAAGATTGACTTCAGGTTATTGCGTGATGATGGGTAACAACCCTGTTATCTGAAGATCGAAAAAGCATGATGTGGTATCTAGATCAAGCACTGAAGTAGAGTACATATCCATGGCCCATGCTACTCAAGAATGGGTGTAGGTTCGCAATGTGCTCATCGAGCTTGAATTCCAAGTTCCTCTACTAATGACCTTGTACTGCAACAACAATGCAGCAATTCATATTGCCAAGAATCCCATTTTCCATGAACAAATAAAGCATATCGAAATCGATTTCCACTTTGTTCAAGATAAAGTCTAAGATAGTTCAATCATCACTCCTTATGTCGCAAGTGAAGAACAACTCGGCGATGTCTGTATAAAGGCTATTTGCACTGTTTTGTTTGAGAAAGTTTTATCCAAGCTAGTGTTTGCAACGTGTATGACCCAGCTTAAGGGGGAGTATTAAAGAAGCTCCTCTCTTTCTCTCACTCTCACTAACGACCATCTTCTCCAACGACCTTCCCAACAGTCTTCACCGATTCCAACGATTCCCCATCTTAATCAATAGTTCAATTCTATTTCCAAAGTTCCCAATTAGTTAGTCTTTTTGAATTATTGTAATTAATGTCTCATTCAATTCTTCCAATTGTATATATTATGTAATACTTCTATAATTATAATTCAATTGAATAGATTTCACATCATTCAAAGTTTAACAAAATCTAATAAGACCAAGATTTGGGTCCTATAACTTCAGTGTTGATAAAAGGATGGAATTACAGTCGAGCTGTCAAAACTTTTCCTAGAACTAGACCCCATTGCGTTAATGATTTCCACCCTGAAGAGATGGGATATAGAACCAAAACAATAAGAAATGGATTATCAAGAGCAGAAACAACACCCATGAGGCCAGTAACCTAAAACAATGGCAAATGGCTCTGGTAATGGTTGGTCCATCACACGTAAGCTCACTTGTACAACCATCAACGAAGGTTCCATCTGTAATGATCAGATTAGTTGACAACTTTACAATAGCTATTGGTGTTCATAGAATGATTCGATTAGTTAAGCTCTGTTATTGGTGATAGTGACTTGTTTTCAATTGCATACTCTTGACAATTGCCATAATCTTAAGGATCTCAGATTGCTTCACTGTGATGCATATCTGCCAAAATTGACCTCTTGACAATTCAGTTTTCTTCCTCCAAATTCTTTTAGATACATGCCATTTGTACTAAAAACCATGTACTATAGAATCAAGAACAGAAGAGAACCATAGTAGTTAAAGCGGCCCGCTCTGGTCGCGATTGTTGTGCAGAGCAGATTTTTCCAAAATTCCTCTCTAGGCCGCTTTGAGTTGGCGACGATGGGTGGAGCGGCCGAGGCAGAGTGGGCATAGTGGCCCAAGTTGGGCTTGACGCAGCCGCTACAGACAAAATCAACGAGTTTACATTTTTGCCCCTGGAAAGAAATTAAAAAGGAGGGGAAAAAAGGTAAATGTGACAAAACTTAAAAAAACTCACCTTTTCTCTTACCTTCTCTACCAACTCTCTTCTCCTCTTCTCTTACCTAAAAAAATAGCCGACTCTCTTCCCCCGAGCTGTGTCTTTTGGCCTCTAAGGTCCATTCTCTGGCTCCATCCTCTAGCTTCGTCCTCTAGCGAGCTCCATCCTCTGAGTCTTTGTCCTCTAGCGACCTCCCTAAGTTCGAGTTGAGGTTGATTTTATGGGTTTTTTTGGGTTTAGATTTCTGGGTTTTTGGGTTTATATCATTGGGTTGGGAGGATTGCATGTCGTTGATTGAGTTGGGAGATTTGCAAGTCATTAATTGAGTTGAGCCGATGGTAGTTTGTATATGGAGATGTTGAGATGATTAAGTTGGGACTTGGGAGCATGTATGGAGATGATTGAGTTTGGAGGTTGGGAGCTTTTATATTATTAATTGAATTGTTGGCTTGAAGTAGTACTTGTGAAATTGGGATTTTTAGTGTAAACCATTTACTGTGAATTATATAACGTTGTTTCATTGAACAGAGATGATGACTCCTAATGCTAACGCTAATCTTCCATCATCGGTTTTGAGTTCTGAGTTATTCAAATCAAGTGGTGACATTGGATGGAAGTATAATAGTTTGAAGGACATATAAATAAGAAGAAGGTGACATGTGATGTTTATAATAGTTTGATGGAAATTAGATCACAACTCACAATGAATCCGCAAGAACCAAGGCACAATCTGACCTTAACTCCATGCAAGAATCCTATGAACCTTGACCTAAAAGTCATATCACGCCACAAACGGGGATGGACAATCTGTTTGATAAGTGAAAGAACTATTCTAGCTAAGACGACTCGCAAGCCTGAGCAAGAACACACAAGAGTATCAACTCTCTCTAAACATGTCGAATGCTGTGTTATGAATATCAATAATGGTTTGACGTTTTATTGCATAAGGATATCTTTATATAGGCTCCAAAGTCTCAAAATAACCCTAAACAATCTAACTCCTAAAGAGGAGTTCTTATTCTGGCCGAAATAAATATATTCCCGAATAGGGTTATTCTGGCCAAATTAACAAAGGAAACTAAATAAGAATTGATATGAAACTTGTTATGAATTCCACACGAATGAACCGTTGCTACTCGCTGGATGAGAAAGACTTCAACTTCAACCACGCAATGCTCGAACTTTGGTGAAGGCTCACCCTAACCCGATCAATTAGAAGTCACAAACCAAGCCTTGTAGTCAAATCACGCCACAAATGGTGATGGAAGAACCGTTTGATAAGTCAAAATATTCCTAAACACTCATAAATAAGGAGTTCAAGGCTGGCCAAAACTCTCTTTCCTAAATTAAAGGAATTCTGGCCGAAATAAACAACTAGTAGGAAAAACAACCTAAATAAAGATAACTAACAAAATAACTAGTGAATATCACATCCTAAAACATAGTAGATGCAATTCCTAAAATTTAGGGATGCATGTCCAAGATAAGCTGAAATTCTGAATATCAAGCATCCTTCAGATTGTGTGCATCTCAAGCTTCCAATTTACCTTCCAAAACGTACATGGGCCTCCCTTGGGCTTCTTGGACATCCTTGATCCTCCACGCACTTGCTTGAGCCCAAACTTCTTGCATTAGTCCATTAAAGTCAGATTGCAACTTCCTAGCTCTTGTCCTTGTCATTGGCCCAATTGGAACTTGAACTTGCTGTGAGTCTACAAGCTTGATAGTAGGTGCATCCTTAGGCTTGCTCACATCATTCCCCTCCTCTTGAAAAGGATTTATCCTCAAATCATTGCCTACATCAAACGGACTCAAGTCAGCAACATTGAATGAAGCACTCACATTATACTCACCTGGGAGGTCTAGCTTGTAAGCATTGTCATTGATGCGTTCAATCACTTGGAATGGACCATCTCCTTGTGGCAGCAACTTGGAACGTCTTTGGATAGGAAAATGCTCCTTCCTCATGTGCAACCAAACCCAATCTCCTGGCTAAAAGACAACTTTGTGCCATCCTTTATTGGCTTGCCTTGCATAGTGCTCCATTTTTTTCTCAATATTCAGCCTTGCTTTCTCATGCAATTGCTTGACAAATTCTGCTTTCTTCTTGCCATCTTAGTTAACATGCTCACTCAAGGGTAAAGGTGATAAATCCAATGGAGTTAAAGGATTAAAATCATAGACAAGCTCAAATGGTGAGAATTGAGTAGTAGAATGAACTGAACGATTGTAAGCAAATTCAACATGTGGCAAACATTCTTCCCAAGTCTTGATATTATGCTTAATGAGTGCTCTTAAGAGTGTAGACAAAGTTCTATTCACAACCTCAGTTTGACCATCAGTTTGTGGATGACAAGTAGTAGAAAATAGTAACTTAGTACCTAACTTGCACCACAAGGTCTTCCAAAAATAACTTAAGAACTTCGCATCTCTATCGGAAATAATTTTTCTAGGCATACCATGCAACCTAACAATTTCTCTAAAGAACAAATCAGCAATGTTTGAAGCATCATCAGTCTTATGACATGGAATAAAATGTGCCATCTTAGAGAACCTGTCCACTACCACAAAAATAGAATCTCTACCACGTTTAGTTCTAGGCAGTCCTAACACAAAGTCCATAGAGATATCAATCCAAGGTTCAGTAGGTATAGGTAGTGGGGTGTACAAACCATGGGGTTTTACCTTAGACTTGGCTTGCTTGCATGTAATGCAACGACCACAAACTCGTTCTACATCTCTCTTCATGTGTGGCCAATAAAAATGGTCTTGTAGCATTGCCAAAGTCTTTGTAATTCCAAAGTGCCTCATCAATCCACCTTCATGTGCCTCCTGAATTAACAATTCTCGCATAGAACAATTAGGCACACAAAGTTTGTTTTCACGAAATAAATAACCCTCATTCCGAAAGAATTTACCATTCGCACTCTTCTCCGTCGTTCGGAATAGATCTCCAAAATTAGTGTCTTCAATATACAACTCTTTAATATGTTCAAAACCAATCAGTTTAGCATCAAGAGTTGAGATCAAGGCATACCTCCGTGATAGTGCATCAGCCACTACATTCTCCTTACCTTGCTTGTAACGAATGACGTAAGGAAATGTTTCTATGAATTCCATCCATCGTGCATGCCTCTTATTCAGTTTTTGTTGCCCCTTTAAGTGCTTCAATGATTCGTGATCAGTGTGTATCACGAACTCCTTGGGCCACAAGTAATGTTGCCACGTTTCCAATGTCCGAATCAAAGCATACAACTCCTTGTCATAGATTGGGTAATTCAGAGTTGCTCCACTTAGTTTCTCACTAAAATAGGCAATTGGACGTCCTTCTTGCATAAGCATAGCGCCAATACCTATACCAGAAGCATCGCACTCAACTTCAAATGTTTTAGCAAAATTAGGCAAAGCTAGTAAAGGAGCATTCGTCAACTTCCCTTTAAGTGTTTGGAATGCCTTTTCTTGAGCTTCTCCCCAGCTGAATCCAACGCTCTTCTTGATGATCTCTGTGAGTGGTACGGCTATAGTGCTAAAATCTTTCACAAACCTTCAATAAAAGCTAGCTAGGCCATGGAAGCTTCAGACATTTACAACATTTGTGAGACTCAGCCACTCTTGAATTGCTTTGATCTTTTCCTCATCAACCTGTATTCCTTTAGCACTAACAACAAAACCCAAGAATACAAGCTGATCCGTGCAAAAGGTGCACTTCTTTAGGTTAGCATATAACTGATCCACGCGTAATGCATCTAGAACAGCTTTCAAATGCTCAACATGATCCTCAATGCTCTTGCTATAAATAGGTATATCATCAAAGTAAACAACCACAAATTTTCCAATGAATGGATGTAAAACATGATTCATAAGGCGCATGAATGTGCTAGGTGCATTAGATAAACCAAAAGGCATAACCATCCATTCATACAAACCATACTTTGTTTTAAACGCTGTTTTCCACTCATCCCCTTCTTTCATGCAAATCTGATGATAACCACTCTTCAAATCAATCTTTGAAAACATGCAAGAATCATGCAATTCATCTAACATATCATCTAAACGAGGAATATGGTGACGATATTTTACCGTAATATTGTTGACGACTCGGCAATCAACACACATTCTCCATGATCCATCCTTGTTTGGCACAAGTAGGACTGGAACAGCACATGGACTCATGCTCTCTCTTACATACCCTTTCTCTAAAAGCTCGTTTACTTGTCTCTCAAGTTCTTTTGTCTCCTCTGGGTTGCTTCTATAGGTTGGCCGATTTGGAATTGTTGCTCCCGGGACAAAATCAATCTGATGTTCAATCCCTCTTATTGGTGGTAAACCTGGTGGTAATTCTTCGAGAAAGACATCCTCATAATCCTGCAAAAGAGATTTAATCATGCTTGGCAATTGTGAATCAAGCTCGTTAGTAACCAAAAGTGTCTCCCTATACCGAAGTAAGATCATTGACTTCTTTTCAAAGCAGGCTTGTTTAACCTCACTTGCTCCCACATAATAGTTTCTTTTCCATCCCTCGGATTTTTTCTCATTGGCCATTGTTAATTTTGTTTTTACGGCTTCTTTTGTTTTCTCACTTATTTCCTCTCTTTTGGTCGACTTATCTTTCTATTTTTCGGCTTCTTCTCTCCTCTCATTCTTCTTTTTCTTGTCACGTTCTCTTTTCTCATCACTTTCTTGCTGTAACTTCTTTTGATCTTCGCACACTTGCGATGGTGTCAATGGTAGCAAAGTGATTATTCTCTTCTTTAGCATGAACGTGTACTTGTTAGTGTAGCCATCATGATGTACCCTTCTATCAAAATGCCATGACCTCCTTAGCAATAGATGACCAGCTTGCATTGGTACAACATCGCACAACACTTCATCTTCATAGTTGCCAATGCAAAATGCTACCAAAACTTGCTTCATCACTCGCACTTCTCCACTATCATTCAGCCATTGTAGTTTGTAAGGTTTAGGATGTTTTCCAGTGAGCAACCCTAACTTTTCCACCATGGTAGTGCTTACAACATTAGCACAACTTCCTCCATCTATGATGACACTACACACTTTGTCTTTCACATAGCACCTTGTATGGAAAATGTTTTCTCTTTGAACCACATCAGCTTCTTCTTTCACTTGAGTGCTCAATGCTCTCCTACTTATAAGAGTAAGTTTTTCCTCAGCTTCATACTCCTCCTCGGATACATCCTCTAATGAAGGCATAGTTTCATGTTCTGAGTCTTCTTCTTCAGTTTCAATCTCTCCACTTTCTCTAGTCACCATTGCTTGTTTGTTTGGACATTGACTTGAGATATGCCCTCTGCCTTGACACTTAAAGCACTTGATGTCTCGGTTTTTAGCTGGAGTGACTTCCACTTTCTTTTGAGCTTGAGAACCCTCGGATTTTTGCTCTACTTTGGCTACTTGTGGCTTGTCAAACATCTTTGGATAGTTTGCCTTCCAAGTAGAACTCGATGCAGCTCTTATTTCTCTTCCTCCTCTCTTGAGTTACGTCTCAATCTTTGTTGCCATGTGTACCAACTCCACATAGTGGTGTAACTCAACTTTATCTTGGATCTTAAGATTGAGTCCATTCAAAAACCGTGCCATGGTCACCTCCCTATCTTCTTCTATATCAGCTCTAATCATGGCCAACTCCATCTGTTTGAAGTACTCCTCCATACTCAAACCTCCTTGCCTCAGCCCTTGTAACTTCCTATACAGCCTTCTATAGTAATGACTTGGAACAAATCGTTTCCTCATCACCACCTTCATCTCCTCCCATCTAGCTATAGGGCGCTCTCTGTTTCTCCTTCTGCTTATCACAAGCTGATCCCACCAAGTTATAGCATAATCAGTAAACTCAGTGATGGCAAGTTTTACCTTCTTTGCTTTGGAGCTATTGTGGCAATCAAACACGAACTCAATCTTCTTCTTCCACTCTAAGTAAGCTTCTGGATCAGAATGACCCGCAAAGGTAGGTATCTTGAGTTTGATACTACCTAAATTGTTATCCTCTCTTCTCCTTGCTTCCCTAGGTTGACGTTCCATTCTTGGCCTCCTAAAGTTTCTTATGGACCTTGCATCTTCTTCATGATCAGAATCTTCTCCACTTGAACCTCCTATAATCGCCCTCTCCTTTCGTGCATGAACTTTACCACGTACAGGTTGCACATTACGAGAATTCTCCAACACATCTATACATGATTGCATGGGCTCGAGTTCTTCTCGCATCATGTTCCTCAAATTTCCTGTCATGGCATCCATCAATACCTTAAGATCCACGCCAACCAGATTGTTGTGCCTCCCTCCTTCGTTTGGTTGAGACATGTTGCTGCAAGAAAAGATTTGGTTAGT
>SOPF01027465.1:4163-50183 GCA_012979155.1 Hypericum perforatum
CCTCTCATACTGTCAGTTTTGGGCTAACTGAGCTGGTGTCATGAACCCTCGGTTATGTTCTGTTTGGCTAGTTATTAGTCTCGTAGGAGAGGAGGATTCAAATATATCTTATTTTTAGGGAAGATCCAAATGTATCTTTGCTATTAAAATCTTATGAATTTGTTTTATCGAGGAGTTCTTTATTTGGAAGTGTTATTGACAAAAAAGGGGGAAAAGTTGTTGAAGCTGCTATTTAACTTTTGACTTGAAATATTTTTTCGGTGCGAGTTAGCAGAAGTTGGCTGATTTTGGAGAATAAACACGCCCTTGCACCAGTGGACGTGTTTACACTTAGTATGTGGATATTCAATATATTTTGTTTGATTTTGATAAAACCAGAGTTACTAATGAAAGATTTTTTTACGTGTAATCGAATTTAAAAAACACGCTAAGGTTGTTTGCGCAGGTTGTTCGCAAATACCTTACGTTGTTTGTGTATTTGATTTGGTCGTAACACACTTTACATCACAATACAAAGGCTCAACAATAAGGACAGTGAAACCGATTCATGTGTAAAGCGTCCAATCCGTACACAAATACCGTAAGCGGCAAGTAGATAAATATTTTTTTCTTGAAAAATGAATTACGAAAAATAAACGACCGCTGAGTTTGTTGATTGTGCACTCCATTGCACTCTACCAAGTGGAAATTTACGTATCCTTGTGTAAGAAAGTTTTGAACCAACTTTAGAAATATTGATGTCGTACATTAAAATCGGACATGGCCCTACCTACATATGGCCTCGTTTGAACATTGACTATGGTCGGGATAGCTGGCAATTCAGAAAAGCAATTTAGCTTTATTTAAATCACAAAGCAATAAACAGGTAAGATTAGACAAATAAACAAAAAAGTATTTAAGGGTTAAGATAAATAAAACAGAAAATTACTAACTTGAAGCGTTAGAAACAGAAAAAGGCCGACAAGGTCGGGTAAGAATAAAGGCACCATTACAAGGATTTAGGTCACTCTTGACCCAAACATCGGCCAAGTTACTGCAACCTTGAGAGAAATCATGGAAGGCCAGCCCTTGATATGTCACGAACCCAATTGAATTGAGGTTCAGGGTTGATAGAATTGAGAAGGGTTTAAGAAGAAATTGAAAGTTAAGGGAGGATAGAAAAGAATAGAGAAGAGAGGGAAGCTCCAGAGAAAGGAACGAGAGAGAGAGAGATATGAGGGAGAAGGTAGAATATCAATATTGATGTAAAATGTGGATTAATTGTTCTACAATACCCTATTACTACTTATACCATGGCTTATTACATATTAGCCATTGGCTTATTACTTAATAGTCCTTGTCATATTCTACAATACTAATTCTGTCCCTGGTACGTGACAATACTCCCCCCTTTTAAGAACCTTGTCCTCAAGGTTCAAGGGACGTCAAAGTCATAAAATCGAGCCCGCCAAACAACAGTTTCTTCTCGGTTCGTTGTCTCGGCATCCAAACTAAACACAAAGTGCACCCAACAAATGACATGTGTCCTGGCCTGCTTTCCGCTATAATGAGCAGCAATGCCTCTCTCGGCTATTAGATCCATCTCCTCGGTTCTAATCTGCACTTCCAACTGGAACGTGCTCTCATACAAAAATGGAATCACGGTAGTATGCAGACTTTGATATCCATTGGGCTTCGAGGTTGCAATGTAGTCTTTCACAGCACGAGGAACATGGGTCCATAAACCATGGATTAAGCCAATTACATGGTAACATATCTGCAGTGAACTGCATAGAGGTCCAATTCCCACAATTGGCTTTGGTTTTATGACAATCCGGAGCTGTGCTATCTGGTTGACTTCACCGATAGAACCCTCAGATTTCTGCACAGTTTTGTAAATGCTGTAAAGCTCCTTGCACATAGAACGTATATTAACATCCACAATCAGCATGTCTATGAACTGATCCTCAATCTTCTTCCTCAAAAGCTTGGTAGCCTCTGTAATTTCTTTTTCATGCTCTATATAGAATTCTGCAACCCGCCTCTTGACCTCTCGGAAATTTTCAGGTTTGGTGTACATGAACGACAGGTTTTCAAGCTCAGACTTCACATCTTCTTCCAGTGTTTCAGGATAAGAGCCATTTGCATAGTATGATGGAATTGTCAACAATTTCTTTTGTCCAAAGTTTGTCTCAAATACATGCATCTTTAATACTTGAACAGTGAGCACTCTAAATAGGTGACAGTAGCTATTCTCAACTGCAACTTCAAGCTCTACCATATTACTTGCAATCTGTCCACTTTCAAACGATAAAGCATATAGCCAATGTTCCAAGGATCTTGCTCCCTGTTTGTTCTCACTTGTTACCACATATATGTCATCGTAGTCATCAAAGCTAATGCACATATTTTT
This sequence comes from Hypericum perforatum, assembly GCA_012979155.1. NCBI lineage: Eukaryota > Viridiplantae > Streptophyta > Magnoliopsida > Malpighiales > Hypericaceae > Hypericum > Hypericum perforatum. The sequence goes on from SOPF01027465.1 coordinate 6,556, forward strand.
CTGCCTAACTGCCTCTTTAACAACATTATCACCAATTTTCTTCAACCACTCAATCATACGAACAAATTCGTCCATTTGGTGATGCCAACTCAAATCTGGCAATAGCAAAACTGCAGTAGTCTTTGTTCCATTAGAAACTGAGTCAATAGCTATACTTTTCACTTCCGTATGCATTGCATTGAGCCTGCTATAACAAGGAAGTATAGAGAAACAACTACATACTTTCTTTGACTTCCATTTAGGCCAAATCTGCCATACGAACTCCTTCAAAATACTTAAAATCTTGTCATCTCCATTGATCAACTTCCTTACTACAACCCAATAAGCACATTCATCCGAAAAATCTGTTGCATGAAATATTTTGCCATATGCTGCCTCATTTGCATCTTCAAAGTTTCCCTTTCTAGGAATATTAACGCCCACCATTTTAGTTGTTCGATAATCCTTTGGTGGCTTTGATTTGACATCAAAGGGATTGAGATCCAAATCAGCATCCAAGGAGCTAATACTTCTTAATTCAGCAGCTTCCACCACATTATCTTGAACGTCCAACTCACGAACCTCGGATTCCAAATCCATATCCACACAATCTTCCAAACCCACATTGGAACTAGGAAGCTCATGTTCTTGATGCACTACCCAAACTCCCCTTGACTTCGAATCAATATCAAAACTCAATTCCTGGTTGGATTCACCTTCAAGATCACAAAAACTGTCAGCAACTCTACTCTCCAATACACATACCTCTTCCAAACAAATATCAACTACCATCGGCTTATCTACTTGCTCTTTCGCATCAACATTCTCCAATTGTTCCTTCGACTCAACATTCTCAAAGCATACACACAATGCTTTCACAAATTCATTCCAATAATCCCCATCATTGTCCACATCCCATGACAAGTACCACTCTTTCGCCTTACCGATCAATAAATCTGCCACTAGGCTAAATTGATAAATCTCCATAGTTGAGTAAACAACAAAATACTCCTCAATGCCATCGATCCAATCTTCCGGGTTAACACCCGAGAAGGAAGGGAGACTTGGAAATCCCATTCGGGACAAAAAAGAGTTTACCTCGTTCTGACAAATTTCCAAGGCCCATTCATTCAAGAATCCGTCCAAGTATTGGCTCCGACGAGGTTCAGATACTTCTCTGCTACTTGACCCATTTGCCTTAACAACTTCTTGACGATTGTGATGATACAACTCTATGCTTTCCAATTCATCTTGATCATCTTGTACGGTAACTTCAACACTAGAAGATATGAACATACCCACTTCCTCTTCCAGATTCGAGTTCGAGAAAAGGGGAAATTCTAACCTCGGCTTTGGAAATCCTTCCTTCCTGGGTTGCATTAGGGGCGGAATCTCTTCCGGAATCCTCGTAGTTGTCAGCTCCGTTGTTGTTTCCGACGAACTCCCAGCCACAGGAATCGGACCCAAAAGACCCCGGCTTTCGTTGTTCTTGTCAGTTTGTTCGGAGGTTACAGCGTACTTCTCGTCGATCTTCTGAAATTGATTTGCCCATGAAAGCGAAGCTGCAACTTTAACTCCCATACCAACAGACGCTGAACCTACTGGTGCGGTTTCAATTAAACCTCCACTACCGAACGCCTTCTTGAGAAGTTCCATCATTTGTTTATTCACGTTCAAGAATTCGTCTACACTTTTCCAGCGGTTGTCCATTGAGAGCTCTGATACCATTTGTCACGAACCCAATTGAATTGAGGTTCAGGGTTGATAGAATTGAGAAGGGTTTAAGAAGAAATTGAAAGTTAAGGGAGGATAGAAAAGAATAGAGAAGAGAGGGAAGCTCCAGAGAAAGGAACGAGAGAGAGAGAGATATGAGGGAGAAGGTAGAATATCAATATTGATGTAAAATGTGGATTAATTGTTCTACAATACCCTATTACTACTTATACCATGGCTTATTACATATTAGCCATTGGCTTATTACTTAATAGTCCTTGTCATATTCTACAATACTAATTCTGTCCCTGGTACGTGACATGATATGTCCTGAAGTAGACAATATGTCCATCGGGATGAAGATCAATAGGACTTATGTTGAAGTATATATTTTGTGGTCCGGATCATCACCACTATTATGTATCCACAACGACGACTTGTTGACCAAACTCCAACTTTCTTGCTTGTAATCTAGCTCCCAAACAATCAAATCATCAAATTCTTCGTCCTCGATGAGCGGCAAAGATGAAAACATTAGAAACCTGAGCGAACCATGTAGTAAAAGTAGTCGATTCATGATCACAGTATTCCTCTGCGTATACGGGTTTGGAATCGGGAGTATGATGGGGTTCGGGTAAGAAGCTGGAACTCTCCTCAAAGGGGTCATAGGATACAATGCCCCCATCAGAACCATACCAATATAGATTTCCATGGAAGGGTAGGATGTTAAATATATATACATTCATTTTCAAGAGGAACTCTTTCCATTCTCCCGTTTTGGATACAAAGGCATCTTCACGTTCATATTCGTCCCATTTTGTGGACACAACCCTTTATCGGCGTCCTTGGGGTTCACAGATGAGTGCAAAATTCGCACCCGCGTTCAGTGGATAAGGAAATGTAACCCATCTCTTTCTGAATGGATCGATCGCACACGACCAATGACCTCTTCTTCAATTGTCAATGGGCGCAAAGCAGGAGCAAGTCCTCTTATGGGGATATGACAATCAAACCATTTGATATTTAGCCGAATCAATTACTGGCGGATAAAGACAGTGGGATTGTGTTGTGTGGAAGATGACAACCGCCGTGGATCATTGTTAGAATCACCGGAAAAGGAGGTGGGAGAGTCTTCAAGGTGAGCAGTTGTTGAAGAAGAAGTGGCCACATAGGGAAAATTGGTTGAAGGGAGTTATACGGCTACTAGCCGTTGTGGTCGGCATGGGCTTCTGCTGTAAGGCCGCATGTCGCGAGCCCATCTATTGCGCGCTTCTGGTGTTATTTCAATTTAGTCTTGTTTTTTTGGGGAAAATGGTTATATCTCATAGAATCTTAATAGCTCCAACTCGGAGTACACCCGGCCCTCTGCTACAATATCCTTAATAGCAGTAGGTTCAGTGAACAGAATCAATGGAAAGGAAGAGAACATACACGGAATTTTAGCCATCGCATGAGCCGCAGCATTGGCTGAGCGGTGGACAAAATTGAATTGCACTTGTTCCATAGTTTCCGATGCTTCAAGGCAGTCATCGATGATGACGGCCATATTGCTCCTTTCCCTTCGTCGTTGTTTTAGTGCTAGTACTACCGGTTGACAATCAGATTCTAGAATGACATTGGCAAGGTTTAGAGATGCCGCCAGTTCAATCCTGACTTTGCATCCGTACGCTTCCAGTAGAGTAGGGTGAGTTACCTGGGGGAACCGGCAGATTGCGCCTGCAATAAACTGACCCGAGTGGTCTCGTGCTATCACACCAACTTGACCTCCACCTTCCGGAACCAGTCCAGCATCCGTGTTGATTTTTTTCCAATTCAAGTCTGGTAGTTGCCACCTGTGCACCATTGAGCTACGTTGCAAGGGTGGTTGCTGATTGGCCGTAAGGTAATCCTCCCCTAGTTTGATCGCTCTATCCAGCTCTTGGTTGTAGTCTACATTGGCTGGGTCTTCGAAAATGATGAGGTTGCAAGTCTTCCACACCGCCCATAGGCCAGCCACCCCACAAATACGATCTTCCACTTCCTTCGTCTCTTCCAGAAATTTATTGCAGGCTTCGTGAAATGGTAAGTCCCGATAGCAATGAAAGTTGATCTGCATGCTAGCGAGCCAAGCTTGGGACCATGGACAATCCAGAAAGAGGTGGTGCACGGTTTCTGGTGAGTTTAGGCAGAGGGGGCATCTGTTATCTTCTACTAAGTTCCTGCACCTGAGATTCTCCCGTACTGGAAGGTTATCGTCGATTGACCTCCAGAGAAAATTTTGGAACCGTGGCGGACACAGAAGTTGCCAGAGGTTTGTCCACCTAAATTTGCTAGAGTCCATTGTGTTCGGCATATTGGCTTTTTGCCACCAGGATTCAAAATCAATATGGTAGCCTTTCCGCACATTGTATAGTCCATCATCCGAATGTTTCCATCTGATTGTATCTACTCAGAGTCTAGCACTGACATTGATAGCTAAGATTTTTGTTACGTCGTCTTCATGGAATAAGTCGCATAATAGAGGCTGGTTCCACTCATATCCAAATTCCATAAATAGTTGTGAGACACATTGTATGGCATCGGAACCTGGAAAGGTATATCTGGGGTGTCCTAGTTTCGTGTCCGGTAACCACCTATCGTGCCAGATGTTGATGTCTTGGCCATTCCCGATTCTCCATTCCAAGTCTGGCTTTAAAAGAGAACGCCCCTCTAAAATACTTCGCCAAGTGTGACTTGGACGATGTCCCACAGATGCCTCTAGAACTGATTGCCGAGGGAAGTATTTGGCCTTGAGTATCTGGGCAGTGAGGGATGAGGGGTTGCTGATAAGTCTCTATGTCTGTTTTGCTAGCATTGCTCGATTGAAATTGTGGAGTCTCCTGAAACCCATGCCCCCTCTCGTTTGGATCTACAGAGTCTGGACCAGCTACGCCAATGCAGCTTCCTTTCACCATTAACACTTCCCCAGAAAAAGTCGCACAATTTCTTCTCGATGTGATCACATAGCTCGGCCAGGATGAGGAAACAACTTATGATGTATGTTAGAATAGCCTGTAGTACAAATTTGATTAAGGTTTCCCTACCTGCACGCGTTAGAGCATGGACTTTCCAACCCGATAGTTTGGTAAGTATCTGATTTTCCAGTGATGCAAAGACTGCTCTCTTGGACTGGCCAATGATGGTCGGGAGGCCCAGGTAGGTATCGTCAACCGAGGTAAGACGTATTCCCAACATGTTTCTGATCTGGTCCGTGACCTGAAGATCCAAGTTTCGGCTGAACAAGATGGAGCTTTTTTGCATATTTACCTTTTGACCTGATGCTGCTTTATATAGAGATAAAAGCCCCTGGATATGTTGAATTTTGGTGACTGAAGCTCGAGCAAAAAGTATGGAATCATCTGCAAAGAAAAGATGAGTTACTGAAGGAGCATTTTTGAAGAGTTTAATCCCGTGTATTTGACCCATCTGTTCTGCATAATGTAAGAGCGCTACTAGACCCTCTACACAGATAAGGAACATATAAGGAGATAGTGGGTCACCTTGTCTCAACCCTCTACTAGGTTGAAAGTACTCTCCCACTATCCTATTTACTTGAATAGCGTATCATATAGTACGAACACATTTCATGATAAGGTCAATGAAACTGTCCTGGAAACCCATAGCTCTCAACATACCTTCTAGGAACTGCCACTCTATCCGGTCGTATGCCTTCATCATATCAAGCTTGAGAGCACACCATCGCTTTTTTCCTGTAGTCTTTGTTTTCAAGAAGTGGAACATCTCGAACGCGATCAATGAGTTATCTGTAATAAGCCTTCCTAGTTCAAAAGCACCCGATTCTCATGAATGATGTCTGCCAAAAATAGCTTAAGTCTATTTGAAATTGCTTTTGTAATAATCTTCATAATAACATTACATAAGCTTATTGGTCGGAACTCTGAACAAACAGTGGGGTGAGTGACTTTAGGTATCAAAGTAACAATGGTATCATTTATGAATGTTGGATCTTCCCCCTCATTGAGGATAGAGAGAGAGGCACGCACCACTTCATTGCTAACAATCTGCTAATATTTTTGGTAAAATAAAGGGGGCATACCGTCTGGACCTAGAGCTTTTATCGGATGTATACCCTGCAGGGAATGATAGATGTGCTCTCTCGTGTATGGTCTGCATAACAACTTATTCATCTCTCGGGTGACTCTCGATATAATTTTGGTGGCTACGTCCTCCATCCTTGTGCAACCTAAAGAAGAAAACAAGGAAACAAAGAAATTCCTAAAGACCTCCTGAATCCCTATTTTCTCCTCCACCACTACTCCATCAGCATTCTTAATTTTAGCTACCCTATTCCTATATAACCTATGACTGGCTCTCTGATGGAAAAAATGGGTATTCTTGTCTCCTTCTTTAAGCCATTCCACTCTGGAGCGTTGAGCACAAAGAGTTTTTTCCCTTCTAAGCAATTCCTCTCTTCTTCGTAAAAGGGATGCTAACTCTTGTTTCAAAATTGCACTTATCCCCTGCTCTTGATACACCTTGATTTCCTCTTCTAAGCTACGCAGGTTTTTCCTCACATTCTCAAAGACTTTTTTATCCCACTCCTGTAAGGAGGTCCCGCAGGCCTTTAGCCGAGATGCTATGTCCAAACCATCCGTTGGGCTGAACTAACTGTTCCTGTGATTTCCTCATGCCGATTCCACATTGCTTCAAATCTAAATCTTTTCTGGGGATATGATGGCGACACTGAATTGATGCGACCGACGATGGGTGAGTGGTCCAAATTAAAGCGAGGGAGAGCTTCGGCTGTAGTTACTGGAAATAGTTTGAACTAATCTTTGGAAGCCACATATTTGTCTAGTTTGCATTCAACATTGTCACCGTCTTCTTGATAATTAGACCAGGTGAGTTGAAGCCCAGTTTGTACCACCTCCGATAACTGGCATAGTTCAAGTGTGTTAGGAAAGGCGTCCATCCTGCTATACGATAATGATCTTCCCCCTCGCTTCTCAGTCATGGAAAGTATCTCGTTGAAATCTCCACCGCATAACCACGATAGAGTCGACTGGTCTTTTAGGTAAGTCATTAACTGTAATGTCCTTAATCTTTCTTCCATTCTAGGCCATCCATAGATTCTGGTGAAACACCAGTGGCTTGCCTCACATACTTCAATATCTACGTGATGAAGCGAGTAGGAGAGAAGCTGGACTGTTACGCTTCACTTCCACATTACTATCAATCCTCCACGTCTTGTTCTGCCGACTCCTTCACACGGGACACTAATTCCGTTCTCAAAACCAATATGCCATTTCAATCTTTCAGCTTCAGTTTGTGATAATCGAGTCTCCAAAAGAAAGATCATTTAGGGAGAGCAGGATTTAGCTAACCTGCTAAGCTGACAAACTGTCTCGAGATTTTCCAACCTACGACAGTTCCAACATATGAGAATCATTGGGCTTGGTGGGGTTGCCGTACAACCTCCGCCTGAATAATAGAAGCCCTATCAATGTCTGAAACAAGTGAAGCCTTCTTGCTAACATGGTCGTTATCCGAGGAGTCTGTCTCACGAGCTTTTTTGCCTCTACCAATGACTGTCTGTACTGCTATGTTACTCAAATCCATACCATCTCCTTTCTTAGGGTCCCTGGCCTTGAACTTCCTGATTACAGGCTTAGCTTTTTGATCACTCGTAGAGAGGAGGTCAGTAGAATCTCCCATAATTATGTCCGGGGAAAGTATTTGGCTAGGAGTGGTATAGGTCTAGGTCGGTATCAGTTGGGTAGTCGTGTTTGGGGTGGGTTGGTTGTCGTGTATGGTTGCTAGGGTTTGAGTATGGGGTGTTGGAGGGGGGCTAGGTTTGGGTGGATCAGTTGTTTGATAGGGAAGTGGGATGGTGTGGTCGGAGGAGTGATCAGCGTGTGTGTCTTTGGAATTACTTCTTAAGTGTGATGGGATATAGCGGGGCTGTCTATGTGGGTGTGTGGCTTGTGGGGTGTGGTGAGCAATCGGGTTCGGGGTAGGATAATGTTCTGCCTGGTTGTGGATTGTTGTAAAGGTAGTAGTTTTGGTAGGGTTCTGGGTTTGTATTTTTGGCGATGGATCAAGTAGGGCTGTCTTGACAAGCAGACCATGCACATTGTCCACCAGCTTAGAATCATCAAGAGGAGTGATGGCTAAGATAGGTTCTTGCATGGCCTGGAGGACCATAGAAAGTGATCTTTTAGAGGAAGTTGCTTCCTGAGTGGACCATTGCTTCTCTATAGGGTGTATAGGTTTGAAAGGGGATGCCTGAAACCAATTGCCGAAAGTGTTCCCCGGTGGTAGTGTGAGATCATCTTCGTCCGCGAGTTCATAGTCCTTATCTAAATGACCAAGACATCCACAAAGATAGCAGAAAGATTGTAGCTTTTCAATTTGGAAATAGACTGAGATTACATCACCACCTTGGAATTTGAACTTTTTTCTTCGTGGGAGGGGGGATCATAGATCCAGCATTACCCTTATTCTCAAGAATCTGCCATACGCTGCTTCCAAACAATCCCAGCTTATAAACATTCCAAGGAGGTTTCCTATGGCCTGTGCCGTGGCTTGGTTGTATCCCCCTAGTGGGAGATCGTACACTCTAATCCAATACGGGACATGAGTTAGAGGTATGTTGGATGGTTGAGCTTCATTGGGGATATGAGCTAAGACGATAACCTGGTGATCGAAGTGCCATGGCTGCTAATGCATGTGAGAACATGCATCCGTTTAGCTTTAGTTTATGTCGTTTTGTCACGTTTTAGGAAGTGTTAAGTTGAGTCTTGTCTATGTTTTATTTCATTTTGATTAATTGGTCAAGGAGAAGATTACCTATTGTTTTGGTGTGTTTTGTAGGTATTTGGAGCATCTTGGGAGCTAGATCAAGGATCGGTAGACATAGGCGATGAGTCGAGCTGAAAATCAGAAGTTTGAAGGCAATTGTGAGTTGGGGCAGATTACTACCCCAACGTACGCTGGTCAGGTCAGCGTACGTTGGCCTTGCTCGGGAAGTTTCGCTCGGGAGGCAGAGAGAAACCCCAACGTATGCTGGCTAGGCCAACGTACGCTGGCTAGGCCAACGTACGCTGGGGGTGCTTGGACAGAAAGAAGATAGAGGCAGAGAGCAACCCCAACGTACGCTGGCCTAGCCAACGTACGCTGGGGTTCGACAGCCAACATTAAGAATTGCTTCACCAAACTTCCCACTTACCTTTGTCTACACTTTTGAGGTGGAAAGCAACTTGGAAGAGGACAAGACCAAGGAGGAGGCTGCAGGAAAATCACTTGGAGAGGAAGAGAAGAAAAGGAGGTTGTTTTAGATTAGAACTCTCCAAGCCAAAGACATTAGTTGATTAGATTTTATTATGTGTTCTTGAATTGTTCTTGAGGATATTGTAACAAACTTTGGATTCGATACAATCAAGGTACTTTCATTTTCTTCTTTGGTTACAAGTTTATCTTTATGTTTGAAGTTATCATTTAAGCTAGATCAATGAATGCTTGTTTTATGATCAAGGATGACAACTTGGTTTAGATCATAGCCTTCATTCGTATATTGGAGAAAAACTTGATATTGTTTATGAATCTAGGCCTGACAAACTTAGGCTCATAATCGTTATTGAGATCGTAGCATAGAAGTATCAACAACCCAAACGATTGATTCGCTTAGCTTAAGATTTAAGAATACATCATCTGGTACTTGACGAACAAATCCGTTTTCTATTCCCTGTGGAGACGATCTAACCTATCACTATATTACTTGTGCGATCGTGTATCCTTGCACGTATTTTGATCCAAGTTTGGACGCATCAAGTTTTTGGCGCCGTTACCGGGGAATAGAAGTTTGAATTTGTTTTCGTTAATATTGGAACTAGTGTTCTTGATTTTGAGACTAAGCTTTGTTACATCTTTATTGTTACTCTTTGCATTTAATCCTCTCTGTTGAGTGTTATAGTATCATACAAGTACAGGAGGTGAATGCCAAATACTCGTCATGAGAACCAACCTCTTCTTGAGCAAGATTCGGAGATTGAATGAACCATTCGACGAATCAGGAGAAGAAACTTACATATAGAAGAGATGGGTGATCGACAAGTAGTCAATGTTCCTGCCGCTATGAGACACAAGTCACACCCAAGGCTTGTTGACCTTCGATCAAGCATTGAGTATCCAACCGTGGAGGCAAACAATTTCGAGATCAAGAGCAACCTCTTTTCAATGGTTGAAAAAGACCAATTTAGAGGTTATCCCTCAGAAAATCCAGCAAAGCACATCCGAAACTTCGAGGAACATTGTTCGATAGTAAAGTACAATGGTGTCACACCAGATGCCATCAAGCTTCGACTGTTCAAGTATAGTTTGAAAGATGATGCTAGGGAGTGGGTAGATTCATTTCCAGCCGGCACCTTCACAACATGGGACGAGCTTGCCGACAAGTTCTTGGAAAAGCATTATCCTCCAGGTAAAACCACTCAACTGCGTAATAAGATTTCTCAATTTAAACAGCTAGGTGGTGAATCATTGCACGAGGCTTGGCATCGCTTCAAGAGACTACTTCGCGAATGCCCACATCATCAGATACCAGAATGGATGCTTATCCAAACATTCTACAATGGATGTGAGCCACTTATTCGAGTCAACCTAGATGCAGCAGCTGGAGGAAACTTGACAGATAAGTCGGAAGCTGATGGTTTTCAAATCATTGAAGCCATGGCTACCAACAACCATGATTGGGGAGAACGAACCGAGAGAAAGAGAGTTGCTAGTGTTCAAGATAATGATGAAGTGACTGCTTTGAAGGCACAGGTAGCAACGCTTACGCAACTAGTTAAAGGATCAATGTCGCTTCAAGCAACATTATCATCTCAGGTATGCGAAATTTGCACTGGACCACATGGCACGGATAATTGTTCATTTATTGCTGAGCCTGTAAATTTTGTGGGTAATACTAATAGGAATAATGATCCGTATTCCACTATGTATAACCCGGGTTGGAGAAACCACCCAAATTTTTCTTGGAAGAATAATGCAGGTCAACAGGCACCTCAACAACCGAGACCACCTTATGGAGGTGGAAATGCTCAAGGTCCTCCACCTCAGCAATTTCAACCATATCAACAAAGGTGGCAGCAACAAGGACCACCACCACAAGATCGTCGAGGTGAGGATGAACTGCGCAAGCAAGTGTTGAGCCATGAAGCAACCATTCGAAATCTTGAGGTACAAATCAGTCAGTTGGCAATGCAACTCAACGCGAGACCACCAGGCACTCTTCCAAGCAATACCGAGGCCCCTCCCACCAAACAAGAGCACTGCAAGGCCATCACAACTAGAAGTGGCCTAGACTTGGAGAAGAATGCAGTGAAGACTCCAGTAATTCCTCCATCAAGGAAGATAGTTGGGGAAGAGGAAGATGAGCTACAAGTAACTCCTATCACTGGAGAAAAAGATAAGGCACCTAAGGAGGCAATCAAGCCAACACCGGAAAGGAAGTACCCTCCACCGCCATTTCCTCAGAGGGTGAACAAGCAAGTCATGCACCCAAGCTACCACAAGTTCTTGGAGCTTTTCAAGAACCTTCATATCAACATACCGCTCCTTGACGCTTTTGAGCAAATGCCAACATACCAGAAGTGGATCAAAGAATTCATTTCAAAGAAGAGGAGCATTGATGATTTTGAAGTCATTCCGTTAACAAGAGGGTGTAGCGCTGTCTTGAGCCACGAGCTACCTCAAAAGATGAAGGACCCCAGAAGCTTCACTATTCCGTGTACAATCGAAGACCAAACATTCAAGAAGGCATTGATTGATCTTGGTTCCAGTATCAACCTTATGCCGTTCTCAATATTCAGAAGGCTTGGACTTGGAGACATGAAATCCACTTCAATAGTTCTTCAACTTGCCGATCGATCGGTGACAAGACCAAAGGGGATAGTGGAGAATGTGTTAGTCAAGGTTGACACCTTGATTTTTCCGGTGGACTTCATTGTTATGGAGATGGAAGAAGATCGTGATGTACCACTTCTCCTTGGTCGGCCATTCTTGGCTACCGGAAAGACAAGTATTGATGTAGAGAAGGGTGAGCTCCGATTCAAGGTATGTGATGATGAAGTTGTATTCAATGTGTTTGAAGCAGCCAAGTACCCATCTGCAGAGGATGATTGCTACCGGATCGATGTTGTGGATGAGATTGTAGCTGAGAAGGAAGAAGAGCAAGCGCAGGAAATTTCATGGGAAGATGTTGAACAAATTGAAGATTCTAGAGAAATGGTGGCATGGGCACGCACGATAGAATCGCTGGAGTTAGATGACACACCAAGGCCAAAACTACAGTCATCCACTGTTGCACCACCGGAATTAGAGCTAAAGCCACTTCCAACACATCTCAAGTATGCCTACCTAGATAAAGATCATAAGTTGCCAATCATTATCTCTTCCTTGTTGGATCAAGATCATGAAGAGCAACTTTTAAAAGTGGTAGGCGAGCATAAAGAAGCTATTGGATGGACACTCGGAGATATCAAGGGAATTAGTCCTTCTCTTTGTCAACACAAGATCATTTTAGAAGATGACTTCAGTCCATCAGTAGAAGCACAGCGAAGACTCAATCCGAATCTAAAGGAGGTAGTAAGGAAGGAAGTTATCAAGTGGCTCGATGCCGGTGTCATTTACCCTATCTCAGATTTAAAGTGGGTGAGTCCAACTCAATGTGTCCCAAAGAAGGGAGGTATCATGGTGGTTTCCAATGCCAACAACGAGCTTATCCCGACAAGGATGGTTGTCGGTCACTGAGTATGTATTGACTTTCGAAAGCTTAACAAGGCAACCCGAAAGGATCATTTTCCGCTACCCTTTATTGACCAGATGTTGGATAGATTGGAAGGGCATGCATATTACTGTTTCTTGGATGGATATTCGGGATATCTTCAGATTGCTATTGCACCGGAAGATCAGGAAAAGACCACCTTCACTTGCCCTTATGGTACATTTGCTTTCCGTAGGATGCCATTTGGACTTTGCAATGCACCGGCCACTTTCCAGTGATGCATGATGGCGATTTTTTCGGACATGGTAGAGCGAGAGATTGAGATCTTCATGGATGATTTTTCGGTGTTTGGAGATTCGTACGACAAATGCTTATTACACTTGGGAAAGGTGCTTGAGCGCTGCAAGGAAACCAACTTGGTTTTGAATTGGGAAAAGTGTCACTTCATGGTGACGGAAGGAATAGTACTCAGTCATAAGATATCAAGAAATGGACTAGAGGTGGACAAGGCCAAGTTGGAAGTCATAGCCAAACTACCACCTCCACTGAACGTCAAGGGAATACGGAGTTTCCTAGGTCATGCCAGATTCTATCGGCGCTTCATTAAAGATTTCTCAAAGATAACCAAACCCCTTTGTAGGTTTCTTGAGAAAGAGGTTCCATTTGTGTTTGATGAAGAATGCCAAAAAGCCTTCACCAAATTAAAGAAGACACTCGTGTCGGCACCAGTGATAATATCTCCAGATTGGGAGCTACCGTTCAAAATCATGTGCGATGCAAGCGACTATGCCGTTGGGGCTGTCCTTTATCAGAAAAAGACTACCGGACTTCATGCTATTTATTATGCAAGTCACACATTGGACGATGCTCAAGTCAACTATGCGACAACTGAGAAGGAATCTCTTGCAGTAATCTTTGCCCTTGACAAATTTCGAGCTTATTTACTTGGGAGTAAGATAACGGTGCACACAGATCATGCTGCTATCCGTTATCTCTTCAACAAGAAGGATGCTAAACCAAGGCTCATCAGATGGATCCTCCTACTTCAAGAGTTTAATATCGAAATCCGTGATCAAAAGGGTGCCGATAATCCAGTAGCAGATCATCTTTCACGTCTCGATAATCCGGTGGTAACATCTTCTTTTCCTATTAACGAACTTTTTCCCGATGAACAATTATATGCATTAGAGGTCATTTCTATTCCATGATACGCTGATTATGTAAACTATCTTGTGAGCAACATTATGCCTTCTGACATTTCTTCTGACAAGAAGAAAAGATTTTTGCGTAATATCAGGTACTACGTATGGGATGAACCATATTTATTCAAGATTGGAAAAGATCGACTATTGAGAAGATGTGTACCACAAGAGGAACAAGAACTCATTTTGCACCATTGTCACGACTCGCCTTATGGTGGTCATTTTGCAGGAGAACGCACTGCCGCCAAGGTGCTACAAAGTGGATTCTATTGGCCGATGTTGTTTAAAGATGCTGCCGGATTTGTACGCAAGTGTGATCGATGTCAACGAACGGGAAATATTTCTCGTCGGCATGAGATGCCACAAACGGGCATCATGGAAGTTGAAATATTTGACGTGTGGGGTATTGACTTTATGGGTCCTTTTATTCCATCTGATCGTAATCTTTATATTCTTCTTGCAGTCGACTATATATCCAAATGGGTTGAAGCCGTGGCACTACTGACCAATGATGCAAAAGTAGTAATCAAGTTCTTGCAAAGGAACATTTTCAGTCGGTTTGGTGTTCCTCGAATTCTCATAAGCGATGGTGGCAAGCATTTCCGCAACAACCTGCTTGCAAATACATTGGTAAGGTATGGAGTCAAGCACAAGATCGGCACAGCTTACCACCCTCAGACTAGTGGACAGGTTGAGGTTTCTAACCGGAAAATCAAAAGAATCTTGGAGGTAACGGTAAACTCTTCACGAAAGGATTGGTCTAGCAGATTGAACGATGTACTTTGGGCATACCAGACAGCGTACAAAACCCCAATTGGAATGTCACCATACTAGCTCGTTTATGGGAAAGCATGCCATCTTCTAGTCGAGTTGGAGCACAAGGCATATTGGGCCCTTCGTCGGATGACTTTCAATCTTGAGAAGGCTGGAGAAAAGAGGATGCTACAACTTGAAGAAATGGATGAGTTTCGATTAGGAGCTTTTGAAAGTGCACGACTCTACAAAGAACGGACCAAGAAGATGCATGATAAAAAGATCCTTCATCGTGAGTTTTCAGTAGGTCAACAAGTATTATTGTATAACTCACGTCTAAAACTCTTTCCAGGTAAGCTCAAGTCTAGGTGGACTGGCCCATACACAATAATTGCTGTCTCGCCGTATGGTGCAATCCAAATCCGTAACGATGACACAAAAGAAGAATTCAAGGTCAATGGGCAACGCTTGAAGATATATCTGGGTGATAAAGTAGATACACAAGAATCTTGCACGGACCTTGTGGAACCATCTCAATAAAACCCTACAACCGTCAAGCTAACGACGTTAACTTAGAACTACACTTTTCTCTCAAATTCTTTTAAATTTTTGAGTCACTCGTCCGAGTTTTCCCGAGTTTGTGGATTTCTAGGGAAATGTACAAAGGGTTACCCTCGAAAAATATGTTATTTGTTTTGGTTTTGCAGAGCAACAATCAGCCCAGGAGCAAAAGTTGAAAAAGAAAAGAAAAGGAGAAGATTGATATAAAAAATAAAAAAAATGGAAAGTGGAAAGATGGAAAAGCATAAAAGTAAAAATCAATGGAAAGTTTGGAAAGACAAGTTAAGCACAAGGAGCAAAAGTAAGCAAGTCATAAAAGAAAAGCTGGTCTTTAGGAGTTGGGTTACATCGGGATGAGTGATAATGATAAGGTGAGACGTGTAGAATAGACAAGAGGTAGAATTTTGTATATAAGCTCCTCGGATCGAGTGGTTTAGCCACTGCCCATGCTCATATCCTCACCTTTACCTTTAGCCCTATTACAACCCAATAAAAGTCCCTCCTATGACATGATCTACTTTGTTTCGAGTGTGTTTTGGTATGATATTTAACATTTTTAGACCTTGAATGTGCACACGAGAGTAGGATAGTTGGCCATCATACACTTGTGAGTTTAAATAATTCCTATCCTACGAGTGGTTAACTCTCTAGTCCGGAACACTTGGTGTAAAAACTTGATTAAATGATTGAGGGTATAATAGCCTATTGCTTTTGTATTCACCTTGCTCAAGGTTGTGATGTGTGCGCTTGTGGGGATGATTTTGTGATGAAAGTTCAATTTCTGATGGCACCACTTGTTGGTTTTCTGATGCACCTTCCTTGGGGACAAGGAAGGAAGTAAGTGTGGGGTTGTGATGCATGTGAGAACATGCATCCGTTTAGCTTTAGTTTATGTCGTTTTGTCACGTTTTAGGAAGTGTTAAGTTGAGTCTTGTCTATGTTTTATTTCATTTTGATTAATTGGTCAAGGAGAAGATTACCTATTGTTTTGGTGTGTTTTGTAGGTATTTGGAGCATCTTGGGAGCTAGATCAAGGATCGGTGGACATAGGCGATGAGTCGAGCTGAAAATCGGAAGTTTGAAGGCAATTGTGAGTTGGGGTAGATTACTACCCCAACGTACGCTGGTCAGGCCAGCGTACGTTGGCCTTGCTCGGGAAGTTTCGCTCGGGAGGCAGAGAGCAACCCCAACGTATGCTGGCTAGGCCAACGTACGCTGGGGGTGCTCGGACAGAAAGAAGATAGAGGCAGAGAGCAACCCCAACGTACGCTGGCCTAGCCAACGTACGCTGGGGTTCGACAGCCAACATTAAGAATTGCTTCACCAAACTTCCCACTTACCTTTGTCTACACTTTTGAGGTGGAAAGCAACTTGGAAGAGGACAAGACCAAGGAGGAGGCTGCAGGAAAATCACTTAGAGAGGAAGAGAAGAAAAGGAGGTTGTTTTAGATTAGAACTCTCCAAGCCAAAGACATTAGTTGATTAGATTTTATTATGTGTTCTTGAATTGTTCTTGAGGATATTGTAACAAACTTTGGATTCGATACAATCAAGTTACTTTCATTTTCTTCTTTGGTTACAAGTTTATCTTTATGTTTGAAGTTATCATTTAAGCTAGATCAATGAATGCTTGTTTTATGATCAAGGATGACAACTTGGTTTAGATCATAGCCTTCATTCGTATATTGGAGAAAAACTTGATATTGTTTATGAATCTAGGCCTGACAAACTTAGGCTCATAATCGTTATTGAGATCGTAGCATAGAAGTATCAACAACCCAAACAATTGATTCGCTTAGCTTAAGATTTAAGAATACATCATCTGTAACTTGACGAACAAATCCATTTTCTATTCCCTGTGGAGACGATCTAACCTATCACTATATTACTTGTGCGATCGTGTATCCTTGCACGTATTTTGATCCAAGTTTGGACGCATCAGCTGCTCTTGAAGGACTCTATTCATATCTCTTTCTGACTGGAAATAAAACAGGAATCATTTGTTGCCTATATCGTTGACCTAGAGTTCCTCTCGTGTTCTCTATACATTAGAGATCACCATGTTGAAAGCGTGCTTATTGATGGATTTTTCAGTCCATACTTTCCCTACGAGATTAAAAGTATGGTTTTCCTCAATCGGATTGGCGAGGGGACATGGCAGCTCCACCACTTTATCTTCATCTCCTTGTTCATACCCATCTTTTTCTAATAGAGAACTGCTACCCATAACCCTTTTCCCATTTCCTGACCTACTTCCTTCCTCCATACTCCCTCAAACCTGGTGACTTCCACTCAAACTACGTATAGGACCTACCCTTCCTGACTCGCTGCAACGTGACTAAACTACCCGATTACCCAAAGCCCTAGACTCTCAGGAGATCTAAGGTTTCCTTGGTTTCTTCCGAGATTGATAAGAGATGTCGAACCCTAAATCTAGGGGGAGTCGTACTCATAAGAGGGGAGAAACCCTAACCCTAGGGAGAAAATTTATGTCTTGTTTTTTTTTCAATGTAGTCTCTGTTCTCTATTTTCTTTCACTTGTGATGTAATTTTGATTTTGATTTGGGAACTCGTTTGTAATTAGGAAACAACTAGTTACAAACCTCTGACCTATAAATACTTGTTGTTAATTTGTAATGAAGGTGTGTAATTGTGATAATTAAGTTGGTTGGTTAACCAATTTCTGTCCGACCCCCACTTCTTCTTTTCCACCCATTCAAACCGCTGTGGGAAGTCTTTCAAGGTTGATCTTGGCTTGAATTTTGGTATTTGAAGACTTCCACTCTTCAATTGGTATCATAGCAACAAACTTGGATAATGATTACCATGAGGAACGAAGACACAATTGAGTTGGTGTGAGAGATGAATTAGAATCTAGAGGATAAGATTGGGCAAGTTTGTGATGAGATTGGACATGTACGGGATGAGATTGGTCGAGTAAAAATTGAAATGAGAAGCAAACATGATGGATTTGAAGCCTCTTATGTTGGATTGATGATTCAAAATCAGATTTTAGTACGTCAGATGTAGAATCCTGGGGATTGTGCAAAGAGTAAGGCTAGTGGGGATGGTGTAGATTCTTCATAGGTGAGATCTTAGAGAGAAACTATAATTGATTCAAATTTGTAAATGAGAGGGCCGGATTCTGGAAATTATAGGAAAGGTTTTAAATTCAAATTTCCTAAGTTTGAAGGAGTTGATGTTTGTGATTGGCCAACTAAGTGTGAACATTTCATTGATGTGAAAAAATAGAATCTTAACATAAATGAAGATTGTGCACATACATCTTGATGCTGTAGCTTTGAGTTATGAGAAAATAAAACATTTCATTCAAACCTCCTTTGCGTTTGTCGTGGAAAGGAGGTTTGCTAAGAATTCATATGCACATCCTATGAAGATGTTGTTGAGTTGCAAGCAAATTTGAGGAGTCTTTGAATATCAAATTGAGTTTGAAGATAAACTAACTCCATTGGATTTGCCAAATGCACTGTTAATTCCTATATTATTTTGCAGCGATTGAAACCAGAGATATCTATGGCCTATCGAGATAATTTTTCCTTCTACACTAGAGCAACCTTATTAATTGGCCCAATTGGAGGAAAATAAACTCAATATCATTTACAGCCTGTTTGGAAACATAAAAAATGAAGGAAAATGAATTCATTTCCTGAGTTTTAAAAAATTGAGTATGTTTGGAACCATTTTTGGTGAGTAAAGGAATTCTTTTCCAGTCTCAAACTTTTGATTTTGATTCCTTCCAAAAGAGGTCGGAATTGTTGGGACCAAAATGGAATTGTGCCTAAAATACCAATTTTACCCCTAACCAAAAATGAAAATTACCAACCTTTTCTCCTTATTCTCTCTCGACAGTCTACTAACACTCTCTCCTTTTACCCTAACTCCAAATTTTGGCTCTCTCGGTGGCGACATGGACTGACCTCCGGCAACATAGATTGACCTTCGACGACTCACTGCTCTGGCAATAGGCGGCTCACTTACGATCCCCAATTCACTCTGGGTATGCCCTAAAATATCACCCTCTCTCTCTTTTCCTACCGCGTGGTTTACGGATCTTTTGGTTACGTATGTGTCGGGGGTGGTATTTCTATTTTCGTCGCGGGGGTCAAATTTTGAGAGCAATTTAGGGGAAAAAATTCCATCTGATTTTAGGGTTTTTTCACACAGGTTGCAATGACGATGATTAATTGTGGGAAGGCGAGGATCGATGTGCTGTTGTTGCTCTCTGTTGGTAATAGATTCACAAGCACTGGTCCTCTTTATCCTCTTACGATCTCTTGTTTTGTCCGAAAAAAGAGGACCATGTTCATGGAGGAGGAAGCGTCTCCGTCTTCCATAATGAGTAGGAAGTGATAAGGATAAAAAGTCATGTCCGGAATGCTAAAATCATTGAAGCTCTTCCTTGTTCCTGTTGTTACTAGGTGGGTATATTAGGTTTTGTTATGACCTTGTTGTTAGTTTTTTAAATAAAAGGATTGTTTAAACAATTGAAAACCATTTTAGAGGTCAGTTTAATTGCGGGAAACTAGACAGAGAGATTGCTAGAAACTAGACAATTGAAGTGCATGAACAATATGGTTAGTGCTCGTTACAATTGTGACACAGGAGTTATGCTCTTTCGATGTATTTAGAGTGAGAAAAAAAAACAGAGTTTTGCCTATTTTTTTGTTGAATTTGAAGTGGGTTTTTGAAAGGGTGAGTTGGCTATGCTTTCCTAATTGGAAGCTTCAGACTCCCTGGATTTAAAAGAGTTGAGCAGTTTTTGCCTAGTTTTTGTTGATTTTGAACTTGGTGATTAAAAGGGTTGAGTGGTTCTGCTTTCCTAAGTCGAAGCTTTAGACTCCACGGCTTTGAATATTGCATGAAGATGGAAGCTTTTTGCTGTCTACTTCGTCTATCTTGGGAGAAAAATGATACAGATACGGCTTTAAATATTGCTTCAGGTTTTTTGATATCAGCTGTTAGATTGTTTGATGTCATTATTGTTTGATCTTTCGTAAGACACAATATGGTTGAAGTGCATTTAATTGCACTTTTAGTTGCCTCGATAGGTTATTACTTAGCTTTAGCTAGTATCCTTCTTCGGATTATAGTTAACGTGATATCATTTAGTTTTGACTTAGGCTAATGGATCTTCTGTTTTCAAAATGAGGAAGTTGATGCTATTGCAAAGTTGCAGACTATAGGCATGTTAACATGAAGCCGCATAAAACTTGTGTTTCATTATTTTGCTCCTATGCTGTATTCAGATGTTAACATTCAGACTAATTTAGTTTGGTTTGTAGATTGCAAAATGGCCATAAACATTTGGAAGGTTGATTGAGTTGTCGTGATAAGTTGTCTGTCAAACTCTGGGATTTTATGAGACTTAATTTAAATTGCTGGAGAAAGATTTTTTTCTTCTTCTATGATTTGCTTCGTGCACCCTGCAAGTGTCTCCAACATTTGATGTTTATTGACTGTTCTTCGTCAACCTTGGGTATGTTTTGATTGTCTTTTGGCTTACTTTCAATATATGAAGGGTATTATTGTAAAAAAGTTAAATCAATTCCTTAGTTAAAATTTTGGTTCCAAACAAGAAAATAGGAAAGTGATTCCTTTTCATTTCCATTTTGTTAAATTAAAAGAATTCTTTTCCTATGTGATTTGGTTCCAAACAAGTTGTTAAGGAAGTCAAAGGAATACACTCGTGTTACTTCTTATCGGAGCCCCTTACTACCAACTCCAACATAAACAAATTCTAATTGGATTGGAGCTTTTGCTGGTGTTAGAGCTTGAGGGAGCCGAAGGTTAACTTTATTGAGAGGAATAAACCTTTTGATCGGGTAAAATCTCATGAAATTAAGGAGAAGCGAGCCCAGGGTTTGTGGCTTTGGTATCTGGAGAAGTATTTTGTGGACATAAATATGCTCAGAGAGGAAATTCATTTATGGTTGAAGCTTCGGATGATGAAGATGAGGAAGAGATCAAGGAGTGCTTTAATATATGAAGATGATGAATTTGGATTGTAGCCTATTTGTCAGTTCATGCTATGATGAGAATAACTCTTCAAAATTCATACTTCTAACAATCATTGTTTATTTTAATTGATTTATGAAATACTCATGATGCGTCCAAATGTGGTTTTAAAATAATGCGTGCAAGAGTACACGATCGCACCAAGTAGTAAAGTGATAAGAAAGATCGTCTCCACAGGGAAAAATCGAATTCGTTGCTAAGTACCAGATTATGTGATCAAAATCTTAAGCTAAGTGAATCAAATTATGGATGTTGAAAATGGTAAACTACGGATTTTAATATTGCAAGAACCTAAGGTTGTCAATCTCAAGTTGTTAACAATATCAAATAGCAAAGACAAGAATTGATCCGAATTAAGTTGTCACTATTGATCCAAGAATCAATTATGAACAAATGGATGTGCTTAAAATCAAGTTGTCATACCTTAACTCATAAACACATGCTCATATTCATCTTTAACAAAAGTAAAGACTTTGAAATGTAAAAACGAAATCTTAATGCAAATGGAACAAAGGTACCTCTTTGATTAATGAATCTAGATGTTGAATACAACCTTTGTTCTTCACAAAAGCAATAAAAACGAATCTAAGCTAAGAATGAAGTCTACAAATGTGATTTTGCCTATTCTACTCCTTGGACTTCAATGCCTTCTTCCTTGGATTGCCTCCTCCATTTATAGCCACTCCAATGTGCTTGCCAGAGAGGATTGAGCTATCTTGGATCAACAAAATTGGCTGCAAGTTGATCAATTTGAGGTTGCAAGTGGTTTGCTTTCGGTTTGCAGCTTTTCTTGACTTCTGCAGCATGTGTAGCAACCGCTACATTTTGTAGCTACCGCTACAGGTCAAAAATTGGGGGTGTAGCGACCGCTACAAAACGTAGCGACCACTACAGAAAATTGGGGAAAATTGGCTGCTCGAAACCAGCAAGCGCTACAAAATGCAGCGATTGCTACACCTTGTTTTTTAGCTTTTCCTTCCTTTTCGAACGACTGGTCGCCTGCTCCGATTCCTACAAAAACATGAATATCATCGACAACGATCCGAACTCTTGAATAACATGAAAACACAACCAAGACTAAGGTAGATATGCATGATCCTACACAAAATATGCCTAAATGACATACAAAACATGATCGAAAAGATGTACGTTTGCACGTACATCACACCCCCACACTTACTTCTTTGCTTGTCCTCAAGCAAAGGCATCAGAAGATCCGCAGAGTTTTAACTTATTGTCACACAACTTACCTCAAGATCACACAAGTCACACACCTAATCATCATGAGTAAAAATCACATAGACAACCTACTCTTAATCTTTTAACCTTGCCTTATCATCACGAATTCTAGACCAAGGAGTTGACCACTTAGAAGATAGCATAAATTTTAAGCTCACTCATATATGGTAGGTATCTATCCTATCACTCGCCTACATGCTCAAGGTCCAAAAATGTTAGACATCATACTCACACACAGTCAAACAAGATCAATCATGTCACATGAGAGACTTTACTAGGTTGTAACGGGGCTTCGGGTAAAGGTGAGGAAATATATGTGGGAAGTAGCTAAACCACCCAATCCGAGGAGCTATACAAAAATTGTTCTAACTCTCGGCTATTCTATGTATCTCACCCTATATCTAAGCACTCATCCCGATGTAAACCAATCCTAAAGACCAATTTTCTGACTTTGCTTATTTTTCCACCTTGTGCTTTTCTTTTTATGCTCACTTCTTCTTTTTCTTTTTTCTTTTCCTTTTGATTTTTTTCTTTTCTTACTTTTCCATCTTTCCACTTTCTTTTTCTTTTCATTTTTCACATTTTTCCTTTTCTTTTCTTTTCACTAGCACAAGGTGGTTCTTTCTTTTTCACAAGTCAACTTTATACATTTTTGCCTTGGTCTTTAAACTACCCATGAACCCAATCAATCATCCCTCCCAACTATACTACTATATGTACCCTTACATCATTTTCCCAAAATATGTGATCCTAAGGCATCCTCGGATGGATAGTCAAAGGTAGGGAATGGTCAATATGGCTTATAATGTGGCTTACATATAGTATTTCAAGAATAAGGCTTTAAGCTCAAGTTTGGTTAATAAGGGATTTTGTAAGGATTTTTGGCTCTAAAGCTCCTAGGTTCATATCAAAAATGCCCTCGACACAATCTTTCTTATCAACCAATGCATGAGTAATCATCAAACACTCTCTTTACTTGAAACACATTGGCACCTCATGAACAAAATAGGATGGTTATCCTTCCTTCGGCTCAAGTTCTCACAAGGTTTTCTTTGTCAACTCCTCAGTCTAGCCTAAGTGATTCAACGACTAGCCTAAACGATCAAGAGTAAGGTTGCTATAAAATCCTACACTATTCTCTCAAGTGTGATTTTTAGCATGACTCGAGGTTTGTCTAGTAACTAAAAGTTTCAAATTTAGCGGTTTTTCTTCATCACTTGCACAAGACTCTAACACTTTAATCAAAAACACACATCACACACATAACAGACTCAATCACATGCAAATAAAGAAAATAATCACAAAACAAAAGACAAAGCAAGATCAACACGAGGCATAACAAAATCAACACAAAGCACAGCAAGATCAACACATAAAACACAAAAGACGCAAGAGACTGCACCCCCACACTTATTGGACACATTATCCTCAATGTGTGAAGGGCAAATACAAACAATCATAAAGACTCAACATAAAAGAAAAATAAAACAAGGAAAAGAAGGAAATGACCTGATCACTAGTGAGGAGGAGAGGGCGGAGGGGGACCGGCAAGGTGAGAGCGGAGCCAAGCTCAGTTGGAAGCATTTTCCTTGTGCATTGTAGTCAGTTGAGTGCGAATATCCTCGTATTGAGAGGTCTGAGTAGTCGCGAGCTGCTGGACCTGAATCTCGAGCTCTATGAAATGGTTGGCCAGGTCCTAAACCTCAAGCTGCTGCTGCGGAGGTGGCACTTCATTGTCGTCTAGCAATTTCTTCTTGACAGCTTTGCGCTCACTCTACTCGATGAACTTGTAGGTGTATTCACCATCCTGCTTAACCTCGTCAGCCAATCCCCACTAGACTAGTCGAGACCCATCAATCAAAAGGCAATGGCGTGGCGGCACCTCTTCAAACCTACCTGGACAAAAGTTTCTAGCAAAGATCGTGATAAGATGTCCAAGGTAAAAATGGGCAGGGCGCTTGGTTCTTAAGAACCACCATAGTACATCAACAACCAAATCAAAGGTGCTATAGGGGCGGTTATGACGCATGCACGCTAAAGCATATAGCTGGCCTTTGGTGATTCGGTTATCCTCGCTAGTGCCAAACCAAGCCGGACACATGAACCGATGCAGCACACTGACATGAGGCTCCTTAAGGAGCACAGAAGATAACTGGGATTTGAATGGCAAAAACCCAGTGAGGTCACGCCATTCACTATCTATGCACATAGTGGCATCGTCAGTGGCAAAATCAATGATGCTTGTACCTTGTCTGGTGTGAAAAAGTTCTCGGAATAAGTGTTCCGAGACAGTGAACTCCCTACCAAAGACACGAGCAGTAAAAGAGCGACGATCTGGTGGTATGACCAAAGTGCAATAAAACTCCAAATTAACATCATCTCTTTGAGGCACAGAATTATCCACAAAGTAATGCCACCCTAGGATGTCTAGACTAGCATGCAAATCATCCGCAATGCCTAATGATTCCATATCATCCCAACAAATCTTGGATTGAAGATACGAAGGGAGAGACGAGTATCGAGTGTACCTGGCCCCTTCTACCTCAGAAAAGATAGAGAAAGGGGCACCGTATTGAGCATGCATGTCGACTCGAGGTGGAGACAGTGCTTGGGGCAGATTCCGAGTGCACTTGGTGGCTGGGGCAGAGGACGTCGATCCTGGGGTCGTGGTGGAGCACTTTGGAGGCATTGTGGAGATGGCCGGAGGTCGGGACTGTGAGTAGGTGGTCGGACGTGGTGGTGGATGGCTCGGAGAGGACGGAATCGTGGAGGAGATGGGGTAAGGTTCGACTGGTGGAGGAGGAATTTTGGGAAATTAGGGTTTGGTTTGAATTTTTGGAGATTTTGGGCATTTTATTTGGCTGGGTAGTGGGCTTGTAGCGACTGCTACAAGAGGCGGGTCGGGGCTGTAGCGATCGCTCAGAAGAGTAGCAATCGCTACGGTTCAAATTTTCAAGGTTGTAGCAACTGCTATGGTTTGTAGCGATCACTACAAAAGGCGGGATAAGGGAGGATTCAAATCTTCAAGGTTGTAGCGACCACTATGGTTTGTAGTGATCGCTACACCCTGTATTTCCTCTGTTTTTCCTCTTCTCTTTATGCAATTTTCCCATTCCTCTTTGTTCTGTAAATCAAGAAACGAAAAACATCAAATTTTTCTTTGAGGGTGACACTATTCCCTATAAACCCACAAACTCGGGATAACTCGGACGAGTGACACAAAATAAGAGTAAAATAAGAGAAGGTAGAGGTAGTTCTAAGTTAACATCATTAGCTTGACGATGGTGTTATCTTACTTAGCTGGATCGGAAAGGTCCGTGCGGGACTCTTGCATTTCAATTTTATCTCCAAGGTATACCTTCAACCGCTGGCCATTCACCTTAAATTCTTCATTTGTATCTGGATGGCGAATTTGGATGGCTCCGTGTGGTGAGACTGCTACCACTGTGTAGGGGCTGGTCCATCTAGACTTGAGCTTTCCTGGAAAAAGTTTCAAGCGTGAGTTATACAATAACACTTGTTGACCTACCAAAAATTCACGATGAAGGATCTTCTTATCATGTAATTTCTTTGTCCGTTCCTTATAGAGTCAAGCATTTTCATAGGCTCCCAAGTGAAATTTATCCATCGCTTCATGTTGTAACATCCGTTTTTCATCAGCTTTCTCTAGGTTCAGGTTGATACGACGTAAGGCCCAATATGCCTTATGCTCCAGCTCGACTGGGAGGTGACATGCTTTTCTATATACAAGCTGGTATGGCGACATTCTGAGTGGAGTTTTGTACGCCGTCCAGTATGCCCAAAGTGCATCATCCAACTTGCTAGACCAATCCTTTCATGAAGGATTCACTATAACCTCCAGAATTTGTTTAATCTCACGGTTGGACGCTTCAACTTGTCCAGTGGTCTGAGGGTGGTAGGTTGTGGCAATCTTATGAGTGACCCCGTACTTTGCCAATGCATTAGCGAGCAAGTTATTGCGAAAATGCTTGCCACCATCACTGATTAAGACTCTAGGCACACCAAACCGACTAAAGATGTTCTTTTGCAAGAACTTAGTCACCACTTTTGCATCATTGGTTGGTAATACCACAGCTTCAACCCACTTGGATACATAGTCAACTGCAAGAAGAATATAAAGATTTTGGTCAGATGAAACAAATGGTCCCATAAAATCGATACCCCATATGTCAAAAATCTCAACTTCCATGATGCCGGTCTGAGGCATCTCATGACGACGAGAAATATTCCCTATTCTCTAACATCGATCACATCTTGTTACAAATTCTGCAGCATCCTTGAAGAGTGTCGGCCAATAGAATCCACTTTGAAGCACCTTAGCAGCAGTGCGTTCACCTGTAAAAGGACCTCCATAAGGAGAAGCATGACAATGGTGAAGAATAAGCTCTTGCTCCTCTTGTGGCACACATCTCCTTAGCAATTGATCCTTGCCTATCTTGAACAAATATGGTTCATCCCACACGTAGCACCTGACATCTCACAAAAATCTCTTCTTCTTGTCAGAAGGAAGGTTAGGAGGCAAGATGTTGCTTACAAGATAATTGACATAATTAGCGTACCATGGGATAGAAATAACATCTAATGCGTACAATTGTTCATCAGGAAAAGATTCATTTATAGGAGAAACAAATGTTACCACCGGATTGTCGAGTCGTAAAAGGTGATCTGCCACTGGGTTGTCTGCGCCTTTTCGATCACGAATCTCTATGTCAAACTCTTGTAAGAGGAGAATCCATCTGATGAGCCTTGGCTTTGCATCTTTTTTGTTAAAGAGGTAGTGGATGGCAGTATGATCTGTGTAAACCGTCACCTTACTTCCAAGCAAATAAGCTCGGAACTTGTCAAGAGTAAAAATCACAGCGAAGAACTCCTTCTCTATTGTTGCGTAGTTGATTTGAGCATTGTCTAGTGTGTGACTCACATAGTAGATGGCATGGAATCCCGTGGTTTTCTTCTAACCAAGGACAACTCTAATAGCAAAATCGCTTGCGTCACACATGATCTCGAATGGGAGCGTCCAATCTGGAGATATGATCACTGGTGCAGATATGAGTGCCTTCTTCAATGTAGTAAAAGCTACGTGGCATGCTTTGTCAAAATGGAATGGTACATCCTTCTCAAGCAATCTGCAAAGAGGTTTGGTGATCTTCGAGAAATCTTTGATAAAACGCCGATAGAAACTAGCGTGGCCTAGAAAACTTCGTACTCCCTTGACGGTAAGTGGAGGTGGTAACTTGTCAATGACCTCCAGCTTGGCCTTATCTACTTCCAACCCCTTGCTCGAGACTTTATGACCGAGGACTACACCTTCCGTCACCATGAAGTGACATTTTTCCCAGTTAAGAACCAGGTGCGTCTCTTTACAACGTTCAAGCACCTTTCCCAAATGCGACAAGCATTCTTCATAAGAATCTCCAAACAATGAGAAGTCATCTATGAAGATCTCAATCTGCCGCTCAACCATATCCAAGAAAATGGCCATCATACATTGCTGAAAAGTAGCAGGAGCGTTACATAATCCGAATGGCATTCTATAGAAAGCAAATGTATCGTAGGGACAGGTGAAGGTGGTTTTCTCCTGATCTTCTGGTGCGATGGCAATCTAAAGATAGCCGGAATAACCATCCAGGAAATAATAGAAAGCGTGACCTGCCAATCGGTCCAACATCTGATCAATGAAAGGTAGCGGGAAGTGGTCCTTCTGAGTGGCCTTATTGAGCTTCCGGAAGTCGATACAAACTCTGTGGCCTACCATCATTCTTGTTGGGATAAGCTCATTGTCTGCATTAGAGACCACCATGATACCTCCTTTCTTTGGGACACATTGAGTCGGGCTCACCTATTTCGAATTCAAAATGGGATAAATGATGTCGGCATCGAGCCACTTGATGACTTCCTTCCTGACCACCTCCTTGAGCCTTGAATTGAGCCTTCTTTGAGCTTCTACAGTTGGGCTGAAATCATCTTCTAGAATGATTTTATGCTGGCATAACGAAGGACTTATTCCTTTAATGTCTCCAAGTGTCCATCTAATGGCCTCTTTATGCTCAACTATCACTTTGAGTAACTTTTTTTCTTGATTCTCATCTAAGGAAGCAGAAATAATAATCAGCAGCTTGTGTGTATTATCCGAATAAGCATACTTGAGATGAGCAGGAAACGGCTTGAGCTCTAAGTCTAGTGGTGCAACGATGGATGACTGCAACTTTAGTCGTGGTGTATCGTTGAGTTCCAATGATTCTGCCGATTGAATCCATGACACCATTTCCCCGGATTCCTTCATGCTTTCATCATCTTCGTATGCATCCTCTTGTACTTGATCTTCTTATTTTTCAGCAATGATCTCGTCCACCACATCGATCTGATAACAATCATCTTCCATCGCTAGATACTTGGCAGCTTTAAAAATATTAAACACCACTTTGTCATCGCACACCTTAAAGCGGAGCTCACCTTTTTCCACGTCAATTCTTGTCTTTCCAGTGGCCAAAAAAGGTCGACCAAAAAGAAGTGGCACATCCCGATCTTCCTCCATCTCCATCACAATGAAGTCTACAGGGAAAATCAAAGTATCAACTTTTACCAGTACATTCTCCACTATCCCTTTTGGTCTTGTTACCGAGCGATCTGCAAGTTGGAGAACTATCGATGATGCCTTCATGTCTCCTAATCCAAGCCTCCTGAAAATTGAAAAAGGCATAAGGTTAATACTAGAACCGAGATCAATAAGTGCTTTCTTAAAGGTTTGATCTTCGATAGTGCAAGGAATGGTGAAACTCCCTGGATCCTTCATTTTTTGAGGTAGCTCCTGGCTCAGAATTGCACTACAACCTCTTGTTAGTGGAATGACTTCAAAATCATCAATGTTTCTCTTCTTTAAAATGAACTCCTTGATCCATTTTCGGTAGGTGGGCATTTGCTCAAATGCGTCGAGGAGTGGGATGTTGATGTGCAGATTTTTGAAGAGCTCCAGGAATTTCTGGTAGCTTGGATGTGAAGCTTGCTTGTTTATCCTCTGTGGAAATGGTGGAGGAGGGTACACCCATTCTGATTTTGACTTGGTTACTTCCTCTACGGCCTTCTCCTTAGCTACTACGGTAGGAGTTACTCGTAGTTCTTCTTCCTCCTTGCTTACTGGCTTAGCTGATGGCTTGGCTACTAGAGTCACCACATTCTTCCCTAAATCGAGGCCACTTCTGGTGGTAATGGCCTTGCATTGTTGTTGGTTGCTTGGCGGAGGCTCGGTGTTGCTTGGAAGCGAGTCTGGCTGTCTTGTATGTAGTTGCGATACGAGCTGGCTGATTTGCACTTCCAAGTTCTGGATTGTTGCCTCGTGACTTAACACTTGCTTCAGTAATTCATCCTCACTCCGAGTATCTTGTGGTGGTGGTGCTCGTGGTTGCCATCTTTGTTGGTATAGCTGATATTGCTGAGGTGGAGGACCTTGTGCGTTGCCCCCTCCGAATGGGGGTCTTGGCCATTGGGGCACCTGCTGACCTGCGTTGTTCTTCCATGAAAAGTTTGGATGGTTTCTCCAACCAGGGTTATATGTGTTGGAATATGGATCATTATTCCGGTTGGCGTTTCCCACAAAATTAACAGGTTCTGTAATTAAAGAACAAGCATCTGACCAGTGCAAATTTCACATACCTTAGAAGTTGATGATGCTTGTGATGCCATCGAGCTCTGAAACATTTATGTCAATGCTGCTACTTAAGCCTTTAAAGTGGCAACTTCATCATTGTCTTGTATGCATGCAACTTTTCTTCTTTCGATTCGATCACCCCATTCATGGTTATTGGTAGCCATGACTTCGATGATTCGGAAACCATCAGCTTCTTCTTTCTCTGTCAGATTACCTCCAGCAGCGGCATCCAAGTTGACTCGGATTTGCGGCTCACAACTATTGTAGAATGTTTGGATAAGCATCCAATCTGGCATTTGATGGTGTGGGCAGTCACGAAGTAGTCCCTTGTAGCGATGCCAAGCTTTGTGTAGAGATTCGCCACCCTGTTGCTTAAAATGAGAAATTTTATTACGAAGTTGAGTGGTCTTACCTGGAGGATAATACTTTGCCAGAAACTTGTCGGCTAGCTCCTCCCACGTGGTGAAAGTTTCGGCAGGGAATGAATCTACCCATTCTCGAGCATTGTCCTTCAGGCTATATTTGAACAATTGAAGTTTAATGGCATCTGGTGAGACACTATTATACTTGACCGTCGAACAATGGTCTTCGAACCTTTGGATATGCTTGGTGGGATTTTCAAAAGGATAACCTCCGAATTGGTCTTGTTGAACCATATTGAGGAGGTTACTCTTGATTTCAAAATTGTTGGCCTCAACTGTTGGATAGGCTATGATTGATCTGAGATCAACAAGCCTTGGATGCGATTTATTCCTCATGGCCCTGGGTGCGTTAACTATCTGTTGATCAGCCATCGCTCTCCGGAGTTGGTTCCTCCTTTGATGACACGTGTGTTCAATCTCAGGATCATACTCTTGGAGAGGTTGGTTGTCTTGACGGGTAACAGGCATACACTTCTGGCACTATTATTACACTCAACAAACAAGATCAAGCGTAGTGATAAACAAGTAGTGTACAAAGCTTAGTCTCAAAATCTTGAACACTATATCCAATATTAACAATAACAAATTCAAATCTTCCCCGGCAATGGCGCCAAAAACTTGATGCGTCCAAATGTGGTTCTAAAATAATGCGTGCAAGAGTACACGATCGCAACAAGTAGTAAAGTGATAAGAAAGATCGTCTTCACAAGGAAAAATCGAATTCGTTGCTAAGTACCAGATTATGTGATCAAAATCTTAAGCTAAGTAAATCAAATTATGGATGTTGAAAATGCTAAACTACGGATTTTAATATTGCAAGAACCTAAGTTTGTCAATCTCAAGTTGTTAACAATATCAAATAGCAAAGACAAGAATTGATCCGAATTAAGTTATTACTATTGATCCAAGAATCAATTATGAACAAATGGATGTGCTTAAAATCAAGTTGTCACACCTTAACTCATAAACACATGCTCATATTCATCTTAAACAAAAGTAAAGACTTTGAAATGTAAAAATGAAATCTTAATGCAAATGGAACAAAGGTACCTCTTTGATTAATGAATCTAGATGTTGAATACAACCTTTGTTCTTCACAAAAGCAATAAAAACGAATCTAAGCTAAGATTGAAGTCTACAAATGTGATTTTGCCTATTCTACTCCTTGGACTTCAATGCCTTCTTCCTTGGATTGCCTCCTCCATTTATAGCCACTCCAATGTGCTTGCCAGAGAGGATTGAGCTGTCTTGGATCAACAAAATCGGCTGCAAGTTGATCAATTTGAGGTTGCAAGTGGTTTGCTTTCGGTTTGCAGCTTTTCTTGACTTCTGCAGCATGTGTAGCGACCACTATAGGTCAAAAATTGGGGGTGTAGCGGCTGCTACAAAATGTAGCGACCGCTACAGAAAATTAGGGAAAATTGGCCGCTCGAAACCAGCGAGCGCTACAAAATGTAGCAACCGCTACACCTTGTTTTTCAGCTTTTCCTTCCTTTTCGAACGACTGGTCGCCTGCTCCGATTCCTACAAAAATATGAATATCATCGACAACGATCCGAACTCTTGAATAACATGAAAACACGACCAAGACTAAGGTAGATATGCATGATCCTACACAAAATATGCCTAAATGACATACAAAACATGATCGAAAAGATGTACGTTTGCATGTACATCAACTCATAATTTCCTTGAATATAATATGGCAAGGAGATTGGGTTGTGTGATAGATGATTACAAAGTTATGAAAGTGCGAGTAGCATATGGTGGTAAAGCCCGATGTTCCAAGATTTGTAGATGTTTTGATTGGATTTTGTAAGGGAATAAATTCTATGCTGATATTTTATTGTCGCATATAAGAAGCTATGATATGATTTTGGGGTACAATGATTATATACATTGGGAAAGATTCACTGGGACTTGACATAGCTTCATTTGAAATTTGTGGTCGATGGAGATAAGGTAAAATTGAAGAGTACTTGGAGAAGTATTGCAAGATAGTTCTTTTTAGCAAATGTGTAAAGTGTTGTATGTAGACAAGGAGGATAAAATAGAATTCTGTAATCTGATCTTTTGTAGGTTTTTTCCAGTTGTTAAAGAGGAGATTCTAGTAGAATTTGAGGGTGTGCAAATTGCAAAATTGGAGCAAGCTCAAATGGATTTTTTATTATCTTATTTTGAGGATGTCTTTAAGGAACCTACACCTTTACCTCTACCGAGAAAACAAATTCATAGCATTCCTCTTTTAGAAAGAAGCAATCTTATTAATTTGAGGTCATATCGACATTCAAGTGTGCAAAAAGATGCAGTTGAACAAATGATTAAAAAAATATTGCCATTGTTAATAATCTAGCATAGTCTCATCAATTTTGGATCTCCTATTATTTTAGTTAAGAAGAAAGATGGAACATAAATATTTTATATTAATTATCATGCTTTGAGTGAGACCACCATTAAGGATAAATATCCAATTTTTGTTATTCAGTAAGTGCTTGATAAATTGGGTAGGGCATAATGGTTTTCAAAGATTGATCTTTGTGATGGTTATCATCAAATCAGGATGAATCCTGCTCATGTCCATAGAATATTTTTTTGCACGCATGATGGATTGTATGGGTTGTGGGTGATGTCTAATCTTCTAGGGTGTTATGAATGATCTTTTCAGGCCATATCTAAGAAAATTCATATTGCTTTTCTTTGATGATATTCTTATTTACAATCAGATATTAGATCAATATTTGAAGCATGTGGAGTTGCCAGTGATCAAAAAAATAAGGCAATACAAGAGTTTTCAATTCCTAGTACTCTAAAGCAACTTCATAATTTTTTAGACTTTGTGGTTATTATAGACACTTTATTCTAGATTATGGAATTATTAGCAAGTCACAGACTTTTATGTTAAAGAAAGGATTGATTATTTTGCTTGGACTGCTCGAGCTTAGAAAGCTTTTCAACTTCTGAAGACTCCATGATAAATGCTCCTAATTTAAAACTTTCAGATTTCTTTTAGGCTTTTGTGGTTGAGATCATCATCCGATTGCTTATTTTAACAAGGCAATGAAAAAATATTTCTTGCTTTTCGGTGTATGAAATGAGCTAAAAAGTTGTGGTCATGAATGTCACTAAATGAACTAATATCTAACTTGCAAGCCTGTTATTATTAAGATTGATCACATGAGTTTGAAATATCTTGTTAGCCAACCACACAAAACATGCAAGATGGTGATCATCAATAAACTGGCGACTGCTAGTGGCAGCAGGCAAAAAGTTTGTGACCTCTCAAAATAATTTTTATGGCGAGTAACAATTAGTTTGCAACTGCAAATGATGTAGTCTAGACTTGGTTTTAATCACAATTATATCCATGGCCGACCCAATATTGTCGTTAGGACTTGTAACCCCTCATTAAAATGTTGTTGTTGTCTCTAAAGAGTGAGCGAGTGAAACTCCATTGTAAAAGAGCAAGTTGAAGCTCCAAAAATCCAAAGTGAATCGTCTCATGGTTTGGTAAGCCCTAAACATAACAATCGTATTGACATAGATTATCAAAGAGT
Organism: Hypericum perforatum; assembly: GCA_012979155.1. Lineage (NCBI taxonomy): Eukaryota > Viridiplantae > Streptophyta > Magnoliopsida > Malpighiales > Hypericaceae > Hypericum > Hypericum perforatum. Next base: position 40,443 of record SOPF01027465.1, read on the forward strand.
GCATAGTTGATTTCCTTGTTAGTTTTGCTTTTCATCGATTGTGGATGTTGTTGTGTGGGCTCGTTCATAGGGATACAATGTCCGCATCAGAAACAATATCAATATAGCTTCCGATGCAAGGGTGGGATCTTGCTTATACAGTTATACATTCATCCATTTTCGAGGAGGACCCAGGGACGGAGCTACATGGTCACTTGTGGGGGCAATTGCCCTCACAAATTTTTTTTTGGTATATATTTAATAAAAAAAAAGAATTTGCCCATATTAATATTAACTAATTTGTCCCCATTAAATTTTTTTTGTCAATTGCATGAAATAAATAAATATTTATTACAACGTCAACGCGTCACTTGGCAAGAACCTAATTGTTTTCAAAAAGTCAAAACTACGTAATACATGTACTATATCACTTCCAGTAAAATTAAAACAATTTCTGGTATACTAACAAAACATAATTATTGTAATTCTCCACCAATTAGTTATCTTCTCCACCTCTCTTAAAAAAAATGAGACAAAAATTATGAATCTTGAAGCGAACGCGACCTCCCCGACGCTGGCGGAGACGCCGCCGCCCAGTTCGGGCTGCCACGGGTTCTGGTACGACGCCGTGCTGGTGGTGCCGGCGGTGGCCTTCGTGGCGTACTTGGGGTACAACGCAAGGAGGAACGTGAGGAAGCTCTGGAACGGCCGGTCGTTCGTTATGATCTCCTACTACGCCCTCCTCTGGCTCGCCTCCTGCCTCAACCTCCTCTGGTCATTCTTTCAGGTTGTTAAAGCTTCAAACTTTGTGGGATATCTGGTCCCCAATTTGGGTTGTTTAGGTTGAAACCCCAATTGGGTGTGTTCCATTCTTGTAATTTGAGGAAGTGTGTGTTGAAAGACTTTCTTTTTTAGCGGATGAGGATAAAGGCGAGCGATGTTTCAGATTTTTTTATGAGTTTGGGGGAGAAATTTTGCTTGGTGGGAGTGAAAGCTGTGGTCTATGTGATGTTGTTAGTAAGACTTGTGTTTGAAGAGCAAGGTATTGTACTTGATGCAAATTGTTTTCTGAAGTTAAAGGTAGCCTGCCTTCGATTCCGAGCTTTAGAGAGAGCCAAGTTTTCTATGGAGTCGTTTGTTCCATTGTTGAAAGATCGCGCCTTTTTTCAGGGGATGAGGTTAAAGGCAAGCTATGTTTCGTTTTTTTCATGAGTTTGGGTATGTGGAAATGAGTTAGAGAGTTGCCTTTTATTCCACAACTAGCTTGGCGGAGAAATTTCAGTTGGTGGTTGTGGGAAACTGAAGTCGATGTGACATAGTTAGTAGAATTTGTGTTCAAAGATACAGGTATTGTAGTTGATGCAAATTGTTTGTGAAGTTAATTGTAGCCCACCTTTGATTTGGAGCTGTAGGGAGTGTGTAAAGTTTTCTGATGAGTCCCAATTGAATAGGTTGATGTCTTTGATCATAAGTGGTCTCTTGTTGGTGAAACAGGCTTGGCAGTGTTCCACTGGGAAGGAGGTAGCTTGGAACTTCCTATCCTTGTTTACCGGAACTGCGATGTTGTGCTTGGAGATCAGTATTATGGCTTTTCTGCTTCAGGATAGTTACACAACTGGGTTGGAAACTCTAGCACGTACTTTTATTGCCTCGGGGATTGTTGCTACTGTGGACATGCTTTTCAAGGTCAAACTCGTTCTAATCTAATCAGTCTTGTAGTCCTACTTCCAGCTCTTGATTATTTTTTTTTTTGAAATATATCCAACTCTTTATATTGACTTTATAACTAGTGAGCTTTATCCGTATTCTATTTACAATTTTTCTGGCAAAGTGATTATGCTTGATTGGGACACAATAATGTTAGAAGAAGTATCTACGTATTTGAGTCCCATCCTTTGTAATACATAGCCATAACTTCTAACTTGTACGAGTCAGCGCCAGCCAGACTGTCCTGTTAGCCTTGAACAATCTGAATTATGCCCCAATGGATGCAAGAGTATTGTCTCAGACAAAATCGTGTTCAAACTCATCATGCACTGCAATAGTTGCTTCTAATCTAAGATCATGATGAGTATCTTATAGTTTCAGGCTACTATTTTTGCAGGCCATTTATGTATTCGGATTCAGGATTCCAATCTTCATAGATGGCATTGATGGCTCACAGAGAATGAAATGGGGTTTATGGATTATCCATAAATTATTGCTCGCTGCAGTTTATGGCTATATAATGTTCATCCATTTCTCAAAATGGAGAGAGAAGTTACCTCGTAAGTACTTTCGGGCTTTTTTATTCAAGTATTTTGACGGATCTGACCGAATTCATGTGTGCAGCCAGGCCAGCTTTCTACAACTACATAGCCGTGATGTTCGTCATGAACACAATGGCATTGCTCGCTTGTGCAGTTGCTGGAATGGGTGCCGGCTTTGGCATTTGGTACTGAAATAAAAAATTTATTCATAAAGATTATATTACGTTAGTTTGTGGCTTTCCTTTTGCGGCGTATATAACCATTATTATTTCCCGCCTGGTGCAGGTTGTACAATCTTACCGACGTCTGCTATCACTCTTTCTATCTCCCTTTCGTGTATGTAACGTTTTTAGCAGATTTCTTCCAGGTAATTAAGTAATTAACATGGTCATATTATCTCGCTAGTTGTCATCCTGGTTCAGTTCATGACGGCGGTTTCTTTGTCCGCAGGAGGAAGACTTTCTTCTTGATAACGCATATTACGCTGAAATGAGAGACGCGGGTTTCTTTGACGCTGATTGGGATTGACCAAAACAAGCGGATAGATATGTCTGTACAGTTTGTATATGGACTCTACCACGGCCGATGAAGTCCACTTGCATTGCACGAAGGAGACGGCCGTCATCCGAGTCTGCTGGGGATTACAACACTTAGATCAGCACTCTTCTCTTTTCTGGTCTAGGATGAATAGTCTGTGGAACCAGATGTTTTGGCCAATTGTAAATCATGAACTCGTAGGGCTTTACTGTTGATTCAATTTAAAGAGTGAATCTTTTCGCTTATATCATCCGTCTTTTGCAAATACCCATTTGTGCAATTGGAAAATCCCTGCACTGTACTTGTAATGTTTTGCAAAATAGTGCACGAGGAACCAGGCAAGGACAATGCATATTGCAAGAATGAATGAATCAGATTGGAACTAGTATGACCACAAAAAATGATAAATATCTCATTATCAAGGTTCGAAAGTAGGACGATAGAGCAACTACTATCGGAAATTATGTTTTCAACTTCGAGTTAAATCGTGTAAAAAGTATTATATACTATGTATGCTATAGAATAAGAGTACTCCCAAACAAAAAAAATGAGGAAGTGACAAGATTCGAGCGGGATCCACAAAGCTTGTCTGCTTCCTTTATGTCACTGTCAGAATTTCTGAATTTCTTCCACTTGATGCCCTTCTTCCTCTCTTCCACTCTCTCATCACCCACATTATCCTTCCTCCCTCTCCAACAACAACAAAAAATTCTTCATATTCTTCTTGCATGGCTCCCATGGTGGCACTTGCAATGCTCATGTTCTCCATGACCAGCCATGCCAGTAAGTTCATCTTCTTCATCATCACATTATTCACAAAAATATTATTCACAAAAATATTCGTGTATAACGTTTGTCACATTATTCACATAGTTTGTCAAATTATGAACATAGTTCATATTCTTCATCATCACATTATGAACATAGTTTGTCAAATTACAGACAATTACAATTCTAAGATTTAAATTTTTTTTGGACATTTTGGGGGTGTGTAACGTTTTTATCCGAGCAATAATAAACTGACTAATACAAGTGTCCGTTGTGTGGGTAGTCTGCACATGGTGCGTGTGCAAGGACATGCAAAACGCAGCGTTGCAGAACACGCTGGATTACGCTTGTGGGGCCGGTGCGGACTGTGGGCCCATCCAACCGAATGGGCCTTGTTTCTCCCCCAACAACGTTAGGGCCCATTGCTCATACGCCGTTAACAGCCTCTTCCAGCTGAGATCCCAAGCTACGGGCACCTGTGACTTCTCCGGCACCGCCACCACCTCCACTACCGATCCCAGTTAGTCCCATATCAATGTCACGTTCCAAATTAATCGCTTAGAATGCGACAGTATTAAAAACCAAAGTTGTGTTAGTAGCGTCGGTCGCGTTTGAATTAGCCAAAAATAAATCACACTACGAAATTCTCACAAGCTTTACGTGACCGTTAAATTTCTAAGTACTCTTGTGTTGTACAGGTATTACTGGATGCTCTTACCCTGCTACTCTCAGGTATGTGATTTTCCAATAACTCATTTAAAGTAATATCATCGAGAGAAAAAAAATCACTTCTTGACTTTTTATTTTGAGAAAAAGTCAATTCTTTACATTTGCGAAAAGGTGGGAATTTCCCTGTCTCCATTGCTGAATGAATTTTTAAAACAAAAAATTGTCTAATCTACGAAAATATTTATGAAAATTGACCCGCTGTAATTTGAATATTGATCAATTAGAAAGAGTCTATAATCAAGACAAGTTAAACAAAAAAAAAATCTTGTTAAAGAATATGTCATCAAATGGCCAGTTAGACGATTCAGCGAAAACTTTAAAAAAAAATTGTTTGTGTTCTTCTCGTGTTAGTGCGGCGGCGGGCACATCAACACCACCACCACCGATCACGACGACACCAGCATCGTCGAATTCTACACCCCCCACCTCCAGTACGACGCCATCCACCACCAGTCCGTACACCACGACACCATCAGGCGGCATCCTCGGCGGCGGGATAAACGGTGGTTTTGGGCCGCAGGTTGAACCAAACAACGACTACGACAACAACGCCCTCCGAATCCTCCCTACAACCACCGCTCCGGCGTTGTTGCTGATCTATGGCATGGCCATGTTGGTAATGTCCCGGTGGGTCTAATGTGGATAGATGGAAATAGGCACGTGGTGTGATTCTCACTCTCTTGGTTTATTATTAGCCAAGTCTCCTGAATGTACATTAAGATAGAGATCTGGAATCAAGTAAATTAATTATCTAATTATGAGGGTCTGGAATCTACCGTTGGGTATGAAATTGATCCTTCGTGGGCAGTCATTTCAATATATTATGTTGCCGTAGCTTTGAGGCGCGAACAGGCTCCGGTTCCGGTTGTGAGAGTTAGCCACGATGAAATCGTTGCGGCCGATGCTGAAAGATCCGCAGCAGTTCCCCCAATTTGGAAAAGCGGAAAGGTTTCGAGTAAATATCAACTCTAAAAGACTAAATCCTCAAAAGACTGCATTAGTTAAAGTATGGATGAGTGCTTAGTACTTGTGCTGCAAGTACCCTAATCTGCTAACTGTTGCAATGAGTGGAGAATAAGGAAATTCAAAATTAGACCCCTAGAGTGCAGCTGGTAGATGAAATCAAACTGTTCCTTTCACAGGAAAATACGAGTATAGCTGCACGAATCTGCAATTACCTTAGCTAGTCTATCAGATGAATTTGGATGCAACGTAGCATTGATGTAAAGTTGAAGCCAACAAGGTGTTCGAGCAGCCGGAGAAGAAGTAATAGTCTTGAACAATATAGTTGGCTAATGCCAAGTTGCAAGAGATTAAGCGAGCCGAGACGAAAAGATACCTTGAATTCTAAAGCAGTTCCTTAGCAATTGCATAGGTATAACACAAGGGAGTGCAAAATACAATAGATGTTTTGCCACGTCGATAACATCCAGATCCCGGAACTGAATGCTGGGGGCCGACACGAGGAATGGGTCAATCATCTTCTCTTTCAGGAGGCAGTCCGCAAGGCAGCAGCATTTTCTGAGAGAGGAGAAAATGAGAAATACAGTTATATCCATCTAGCTAAATCTATGAGCAGCAAGACAAGCAATGAGATTGTATGCGTGTCACACACTGACCACACAAACATTACATCACAACAATCATGAAAAAAAGCCCGAAACTGATTTAGAGCAAAGCTCCAAATAACATAAAAGATTGGAACCAGAGCAAGCAGCCATTCCATTTTTTGCATCATCTACTTTCATGATTCCAGCTAAAAAATCCATTAAACCAACTCGATGAAACATTCTCCAAATCCAATCTCCCAACAAAGCCGCAAGCCTCACATAGGCACACTAAACACGCGACAGCAGTCGGAACTTTAACCAACTGTTTTCTTAAAATAGGAACCCCGAGCACCAACGACATTAAAAGACCAGCACACAACGTCCCACTTCTCCTTTATGTTCCCTTCTCCTCAATTTGTTTAATCAATAACCACTAGAAATCTCCATCCAATCAACACGTCAAAAAAATAGCCGAACCAGACTTAGCTGAAAAGGGTATCCAGGAAATGCACAAACCTGCATGAAGTTGTAGCGCTCTCTACCGATAGATTCATTCTCGGCAATGGCAAAGTAAGCCAGCATCGGGTAGTGCCCCATGTAAGACGCATAGCTATCTCTCTGAATATTCACAGCCCATTCACTACACTCGAAAGAAACATAAACATTCAAAGTAGAAATTAACCACACAAAAAAACTGCAACAAGCTAAAAAGTAAAAAATCTTTCGAGAATTGGCCCAATAGGTCCAGAAAAGAGTAGACAGAAATCATCGGAAGAGTCAAATCTTTGAGGAAACGTAAAAGAACCCACATATACTTACAATTGACCCACACAAAAAAAAAACACCAAGATTAACAAGCGTAAAAGGTGAATTGACAAAATGATTAGAAAAAAAAAAACCACTCACAATCTGTTCAAATCGGCGTGGCCGGTGCCAACGTACTTGGCCTGGAGATGCTCGAGCTGGGAGTTGATGTTGAACCGGTCGCTCGCCTGATTTGAAGACAATCAGACACCAAATTTAGATCGACAGAGAGAGAATTAGGGTTAGGGTTTTGACCCAATTAGGAGCAACAACACATATATCATCTCTAGACGAGAGAGAGAATACGGGGGTTGGGTTTGCTTACCTGCATCTTGAATCTGGAGGTGGTCGGCCGCCAATCAGGAGGTGGTCTCGTGGGGTTTAAGAGCGAGGTTGAAATGACGTAAAAACTAATAAATAATTCAGATACCAATATTTTTAAAATCTCGGTTCGACCGATCGATCTTACGGGGGACTAAATTTTAGTCAGACTTTTATCTAAAATCAGGAGAATGGTCTGATAGGACAAAATTCGTTAGGACAGCACAAATCAAGTATTTCTGGCAGACCTAGATTAAAAAAAAAATTAATATTTACTTTGTACATTTTATCAAATTTATTTTAGAACAAAGTCTCTACTTTCACGTTTGGAACTTGGATCAAGATAAACTTTTTTTTTTTTTAACAATTCTTGATTATATATCAACTAAGTCAAACGAATTCCAACCATATTAAAACTTTTTAATAGATGGCTCCTAACAATTTTTTTCCATTACTTAAACCTCAAAATTTTGAAATCAAAATCACTTATCATTTAAACCAATATTTGTTTGAATTATTAAATGTTTGTACATAACAAGGGGTGTGGTAAGGTACAATCTTCCTACGAATAATTTGGAGAAGACAATGCAAACACACTCATAGTTATTGGCCTATCATTTTTGGAGTCCAAAATCTAAAACAAATTTTTTCATTCAGGAAACTGGTAGTGTGTCAAAACTGCATCCAAATAGAATTAGAGAGCTTCCGCCTCTCTTTTTTTGGAAGTGAGAACTTTAGACTATAGTTGATGAATTAGGAGCTTCATCTTTGTGATTATCCATGGAACCGCTATTTTGGTTCTTTTTTTCTTTATTTTCATATACAAAGATTACGGTCTCTTCCTTTATTAAAATGATAGGTCATATAATAATTGATCATCGGTGTATGTAATAACGTAAATAGACTTAGGTACGAAAGAAAAATATTCCAAATGACACGGAATAACAACATTATGGATATTTATTCAGGTAAATTTTTATAATTTGATCAATTAAAGAATGATAAACTTTTAAATTGATAAAAAATTGGTCCAAGAACCACTATTAAAATCCAATTACCTTCTATTACAATAACTAATACATTTTAAAAATTAATAGTGTTAACTTTTGATCTCAATTTGTATAACATGGTATATTTTTTATAATATTTAATTTTACATATTTAATGAATTTAAAAATTATTTTAAGATAATACTTATTGCTATAGTTATTTGTTTGATAAATTTTACATCATAATTTATTTAGTAAATTGTCTTCAAATAATTCATTGTCTATTTTCATCATTATCGTATGTGTTCCGGACCCGTTTGTGTGCTTCTCTCATGCCAGTGCCGCTGCGGGCACATCAACACGATCACCGAACACAACACCCTCGACCTCCGGGGAGACACCGCCACCCACCACCAGTCCTTAAACCACGACGCCATCTGGTCCGCAAGTCCAACCGAACAACAACAACTACGACAATGACGGCCTCCGGATCCTCCCCGCAACCACCACTCCAACGTCGTTTCTGATCTACGGCTTGGCCATGTTGTTAATATCCTTGTGCTCCTAACGTGGATTGATAGTTTGTAATGTAATTTCTCCTTTAATGTACATCTAGATAGAGATCTAGAATCAAGTAATTTATTGATCTGATTCTGAGGAATCTACGGTCGGGTACAATCTTTGGTTGGCAAACATTTATGAGGAATCAACAAGATGTTCGAGCAGCTGGTGAAGGAGCAATAGTCTTGAACAATAGCTGGCTAATGCCAAGTTGTAAGAGAGTAGAAGAGACTAGAAGAAAAGATACCTTCATAACAATAGCTGGCATAGGTACACAAGGGAGTACAATAGATGTTTTGCCAGGTCCATAACATCCAGATCCTGGAACTGCATGGATGCTGGTGGCCGACACGAGAAACGGGTTCAATCATCTTCTCTTTCAGGAGGCAGACCACAAGGCAGTAGCATTTCCGTGGAGCGAAGATAAATACAGACTATACTGTCATATCTATGTAGCTAAATCACAACAACTACGGAAAAGCTCCCAATAACTTAAAAAAGACTGAAAACAAAGCAAGCACGAAATATATATAGTTGTTTTTGTTATGATGAAATTCATTGGACACACTAACGAAAACCATGCTTAAAACTTATCTGCAGCACAAAATTTGGTCTCAATCATTCACTGGGATTGGATTTGGTTCTCAATGTAAAAAACGTGGAGCGTCCTAAATGATTAAATATTTTGTCTGATAAAAAATAATTTATTCATTTATGATAAAATGAATTTCATGGGATTCTCCAGGAATAAAAGGAAGTTAATAAAATGGTTAGCTGAATTATAATTAAATGGTTCATTTAGTTATAATGAAAATTTTATCGGAATATATCAAAATTAAAAAAATGGGTAAAATAATTCGTCATTAACGAGACAATTGTTCATTCAATTATAATAAAATGATTCACCTCGAATTCAACCAAACCCTATTAAGAAATATCTGAAAAACGCCTAGAAATGCTAATTGGTTACAGTACCTTCTTGATGGAAAATGCTTGCTTTGGTTATAAGTGTACGGCAAATGGTGTGTGAATTCACACTTTAGTAATTAATTTGATTAAATTAACAAGGTCTAGATTGTGTCCGGATTGAGGATTTAATTTCAAACAATAAAGAATGAAAAGTGAATTAGGGTGATATGTTTTGTTATTCAATATTTGTATGTTTTATTTTTTATATTAATATATTTTGTATGTCAATATTAGAATGTGTAAATATTTTCTATGAATTTTTTTAGGTGAAAAATTAAATTTCAT